>JAGKTI010039080.1:0-10618 GCA_018397915.1 Birgus latro | reverse complement strand
CTGAAGCAAATGTTAACTCACTGTGAAGTATGCATGTACGTGAAGGGAAAGTGGACAAAGCTAGGAAAAGTGGTAAGGAGTAAATGGGGAAGTGAAGAAAGCTAATGAAAGTGGTATGGGTTAAATGGGAAGTGGAGAATGCTAGTGAAAGTGGTAAAGGGTAAATGTGAAGTGGAGAAAGTTAGTGAAAGTGGTAAAGGGTAAATGAGGACGTGGAGAAAGGTAGTGAAATTGGTAAGGGGTAAATGGGGAAGTGGAATTATGGGTACAGAGCGGCGGCAGGTCATATAATGCTGGAAAAAGGAAAGGCTAAAATGTTGCAAAAAACTGTAATGATTAAAGAGGGGGAAAGTTATAAATCACAGGACATTAAAAAGACAGGAGGGAAGGGGGGAAGGTAGCGCATCAGAAAATGGTAACGGGTGAGAGAAGGGAAGGTGACAAGGCCTTTCACGCAGGGAGACAGGGAGACATCACTAAAAGAAGAGTAAGGGATGTCCAATTACACCTGCCTGAACCTCCGAACACGCGACTAATGAATTGCCAGCGAGGGAACTGCACGCTGCCAGATGAGTTGATTTTGTTTGCAGACATAAGTTTCTCTGGCTCCTAGGAATCACTTCTGCCTGAGATAAAATCGTCTGGTGTTAGCTGGGAGATGATACCGGTAATAAATGTGTACCTGGCATGAGAGGATGAGAAAATATGATAATAAAAACAGTGCCAGTGACAGGCGAAAATGAACTACGTATCAGTGAAAGCCAAGTTCCGTTAGGTGAAGAGGGAGGAGGAAGACGGGGGCGAAGTCAGTCAGAAGCCTCATTTATACACTTTCTTGGGCTTGAGCTGCCCATTGTAAAGGAATATTTTCGTATTTACTCACATGGCTCTTAAGTATTTCACAACCAAACTAGAGGAATAGTGAAAAATATGACAAAAAAGAATGATTCATAACAATACTTGAATACAATGTAGACGTGTTCATCGCTAGTTCTGGTTAAGCTGCATTGTACATATGGACGTACACTAAGATGGGGGGCTTGTATTCTCTGCGGTTAAGGAAGCTCCCTAACACCTCTTCCTTACCGATTTATTGTTGGATGTGAGTGGTTAAAACAGTTAAGTATATTATTCATGCAGGGTATGGTGATATTGAAACGACTTAAGCAACACACAAATGGATGCCAAGGTGAAATAAGTGAAATAAATAGCTCATGAAGAGGTGTTACGGAGCTTCTTTAACCAACGAGAATATGGGTCCCCAGATGACTCAGTACAACACGACGGTCCGCGTAAATATTCATCGGGTGTTTGGGTGTGTCAGGGATCATTTCATGGCCTTAGCGCTATCTGAAGGTGTAAAGTGACAGCGTTCCCCACCAAGACAACAATTACATTTTCACGAAATATCACTGCAAATAATAATAAATAATAGTTCTGTTCCACGCTGATGTTTTGTAGAAAGAAGAGGAATGACTGAACACATCAATATTAAGAGAAATGCCTGGAGATAATGGGCTGACGAATCTAATGGGCCGTATGGAATAGACACGGATTTTTGTTGTTAAATTATTTGCCCCCCAGCACTGTCTTATCCCGGTTTCACCCTGGCTCTTCCGTTTCTATAAATTTCAGTGCTTAGGCTGTTTTGATATCCTTGGTATCACTGGAAAATTGACGTTCCATAGCAATTAAAAGGCGATTTTAATTTACATACTTATTCCCTTTCTTTCAGATCAGATGTCCTGGTATCAGAGGTGATGACAGTTAAACACAGTCTATGGGAGAACACCAACAAATACTCAAAGAACTTCAACAGGGGCCTTTGAAACGGTAGCAGCATCACCTCCAACAGCAAGAGTAGTAAGAGCGGCAGCCTAGAAAATATAATGTTGACAGGAAAACAGCCATAAGTGTCCCAGGATGACCGCATTGGTATTCATTCGCACACCCCCTCGGCAGACAGACACCCTGCCCGACTCAGGGACATCCACACTCATCACCCTACCAAACAGCCTGGCAATGGACATCAGGGGTTAGGCTCAGCACAGGGCCTTCACAGAATAAGGGCCACCAAAAGGGCATTTGCCATCCTAGGTTCTCTTTCCATCGTTTCTCAGTGCATTAAGAGCTGGGGGAGTGCCACTCTACAGGGTCTAGAGGCCTTCAGTCGGTCAAAGCCTGTAGGATTAGTTTACATGATTACCTTTAAATAAAAAAAAAGCCTTCCAATTTATATTGTTCAGCGATGCGAAATACTTGATAGCCAACTGGATAAACAGTCTTCAGTTAAAGACTGGATTATCTCTGCATAGCCATCATTTGTTATACCCATCCCATAAAATAATCAACCCTTTTTAAGACTAGATGCGTCAAAAATTTACATCTTGATGAGTCTGAAAGTCAGTGTGTACAAACTCAGAAGAGTCTGGGCATTACCCCTGCCATACATGTCACGATGCTGCCCTCTGACGCTTATGCTAGACCACAGCATCTCGGCCTGAACCTCACACCAGACCTCGACAGCACTGTGTTACACCGCCAGACTCAAGTGGTATACCGGAATCAATCGACTGGGAAATCATTAAATGGCTGTGTGGACGATGAGGAGGATAGCGGACTGAACCAGGAGGATATAGGACCTTGTGTTGTGAGAGGAGTGGTGTGTGGTTTGTCAGAGAAGTGTTATGGACGAATTGATAGACCGATGGAAGGGACGGAGCCTTGTGTGGATCCAAGGAACAGTGTCAGAGAGAAAGTGAGGAAACTTATGGAAAACGATGATGTAAGTGGAGCTGAAGTAACATCCAGTGATGTGAGGTGGATGATAATGAGAGAGGGTAGTGAGGTTATGGGTGGTGGGAATACGAGTTGTTGCAGAGGGTGCACCTTGCTGCAAGACAGAACTGCTACACACACACTCACACCCAGATGCTCTCAGGTGTCTTGCAAAACACACAGTCAGTACAGTAGTCACTACCACTCTTTAACACAGTGTCACATCATCAAAGCCCACACTCATAAATGCAGCCAGTGCCGCCAAACCAACAGTGACAGTTACTTGCAAATGCACCTGAAACCTCACACATGTATCAGAACCCTCGCTCGTTTTCAAAGTGACAGCCACAGTCACGCTAGGACCCAGGTAGCCTACGATCAAAGCAATACGTCCAAGCATTCTCAGGCCAGTGAGCACAATCACACCCAAATCTACATCACAGGCAGGGATTGCGACCCCGCCGTCACGCCCCAACAAACCGATTTGGTGAAAGGCGAGGTGACGTCCCTTGGTGCCTCATGCCCCCTCCAGTACAGCTGTCCCCCTCCCAGTACCACCACCACGACACAGCTGCACTTAGGGCATGAGGACGTGTGTGCGAGGCCTTGGGATATGTCAGTAACTCCCCCACGCACAGCTCCAGGCCAATCTCTTGAGCACCTAAGTCACAGTTTTTCTGACAAAGCAAACACCAGAAGCCTTACATCCTCAATTCTCTCGCTTCAGCAAGTTCCCCTGCCTTCCCCTGCTGCGAGGAGGAAAGGTTGTGGTGTGGTGGTGCTGGTGATACTACTCCTCGCATCCCCTGTCAATGGTAAGTCATATTACTGAATGCCTTTCCCTCTGATACTAACACACCAAGTCAGCTAGGTCAATAAGCTTGTATCTTTGTGAACATATATTCACATGCACATCTTTTAAACAGTATTTTCACCTCTCTCACGTAAATGGCTGAAAAGAAAAAAAATACTAGAACACTGTTGGGCATGCCATTATCAAACAAGAATAAATGAGTGGACGGAGGAGGGATTACTTGGTGTGGAATTGAATCTCAGAAGAAGACAAAAGTGTGGAGTCAGTACAAAACGCGTGGGGAATATTTTGTAGATAAGTGACTGTTCTAAACGATCACCAACTTGAATGTAAAGGAAAACACCCAAATAATCCTCCAGAATGCAACACGCAGCCGTCGTTCTTACATTCGGGTCTTATTCTTAGTTTTGCTTCGAGTGGATCTGGATAAAGACTGTCTAAAGGTCTTCTTGCTCCAGGGAATTGAACCAAGGAAGTTTAATATGAAAGGTGAGTACGATAATGCTATTACCTGTAACAAAGCCTTCACCTCCTCCTCATATAACCCCGTCCCTTCCCCCCTCAAATAAAAAAACCCAAAACTTTGCAAACAACTTTAATGGGAAAACACTATTTCTTGAATACGTGGCCAGCATCTGTTGGCTGTTAAACACTTGTGCTGGAAGTGTTTTTCGAATCAGAGAATTTAAACTTAAGACTATCTGCATCAGTGAGTGGAAAATTGTTCGTGAAAGCCTAAATATATCGTAATAGTCTATTTAAGTCAGATATAGCTGCAGATACGGTAAAGTTTAACATCTAGCTGCAGTGTTTGCGGTTCATTCACAAGGCAACACTAACAATAATCAGAATATAGCAATATCGCGTCGGCTGCCCCAGGAAGAAACAATATCCATGGTGAAGTGAACTGCATTGGACTCTGTGGAGATATTGGGTATGAGATGAGTAGTGGGGGACTGTGTGGAGATATTGGTTGTGGAGTGAGTGGTAGGGGACTGTGTGGAGATGTTGGTTGTGGAGTGAGGGGTGGGGAACTGTGGCCGATTACTGCCCAGGTCTGTCTTAAGTATCACCACAAGAAATAATTAAAAAAACATGGACATAAAGGTGGGCATAAAATTTTCTAAAACTTTGTATCATGTGTTCCTGAGTACATTTCATTTCCATTCTTGAGGTCTTGGGCTGGTTTGATTGGAGGACGTATTAATTATTACTAAACTGTTTTGCTTTCCATCAGATCACTTTGTGGGGTTATCTGGATTTTTATACTTGTTTTTGTGATATTGGGTCGATAAATTCTACAAAGGATAATTTAGGTTTGAAAATAAGATCCCGTTTTAAAATCTTCCTCAACACACACTTGTACAAAGCCCGAATCAGTTTTGAGTAGTCATCATCATCGTCATCATCCTATCAGTGCGATTTTCATGTAGCAAACTGTATAATATGAGAGGAATCCTGAAAAAAAAAAGAGTTGTTGTTTTAGGTATTGTTGCAGTCCCAGGCTTATCTGAATATGATCCCGACCAACTCCAGGCTTGTGGTCCATTTCTGTAGCCCACCACTCTCTCTGCGGGGGATATGAAAGAAGCCAGGGGAACGTTTGTATAAGCGGACAGTAGAGCCCCTGGTTATATCAGTGCCATCGCGGGAAGGAGTCCAGCACAAGCACCTCCTCTCTCCCCATTAAATGAAAAATGAAAGAGGGATAACTGGGTACCACACGCAGAGAAATTGGCCAAACATTCATCTTCTCATTAATCAAGCTCTTAAAAGTCTCACCTCTATCTTACAGGCCTAACATTAAGTACGGTTAAAATGTCCATAATTCAGAGATGATCCCACTGATGGTGAAGGTAAAAAAAAAAAAAACAGGGGCGTAGCTATTGTCTGTCCGTGTCCATACTTATCCAGTCATTTGATCAGTCGTCACTTTCATTGCTTTCCCACAGTTCTAACCTCGTCATTAATACACTATCGATCTATCTATTTTCCCATCTATCGCAATGTATATATGTATGTCTACCATCTCCTCTCCCCTGCACACCACCTCCTGCCCGTGAATACCTGAGGCAACAAAATTCAGCTGTGTCAGAAGTGCGTCGGTAATTTGTCAACTTCAGCCCCGTAGCCCACCCAGCCAGACAACACAACAATCCACAAACATTTGCCGTCCTAGCAGCGGCGCGTGACTCGTTCCTGGGCGTCGGGCGAGTGCGGTTAATTGGCCACGAAAATTACAGTGGGCAAAAAGTTCTCATCGGGTTAGAAAGTTATTTTTGAAAGCTGGTTTTTAACTCGACCTTTCACCATGATAAATTTTCACCAGGTTAAGTGAAAGCGTCTGACTGTAGAATGAATACAGTGGAAAATGGTTGTGTTGAATGGGCTTATGGAGGTAAATTAGTTTAGTAATGTATTCAGAAATCGTTAGTGAATGATAATGTGTGTTTGTGTTTGTGTTTGTATGAGAGAGAGAGAGAGAGAGAGAGAGAGAGAGAGAGAGAGAGAGAGAGTCAGCTGATTCATTCTGCTGTCATTTAGACCAAACTTGGTGGCAAGGTTGAGGATAGAAGAATGAAATAACCCGATTTCGAGAACAATGAGACAAAGGTTATTGTTGAGGGAGGTCATATTTCAACCTGCGTGTGTGTGTTTGTGTGTGTGTGTGTGTGTGAACAAATAACGTAAACAGATCTTATTTTAAGTGGACTCGGTGGAAGGGATGAGGGTCAGCCAAGGGATGGACCTATTAATTTTCCAAACGGTAGGTCAACGGGCAGGATTACATAGCAGATTTAGATCAAACTTTGTGGATGGATTAGTTTATGGTAATAATGAAGGGATTTGAGTATGAGAACAATATTTTATTCATTTGTTCTTCCTTCCTCTGTTCTGTTATAAAAAAAAAAATAAAATCAAGGTGAAAGAGCAAGGTCAAATTTCGACCTGTGTGTATCAGGCTTTGAACAGAATACCTAGAAAATATTTGATACGATTTTACCAAACGTGGTGGAAGGGTAGAGGGTCAACCAAAGGAATGACCAACTGTTTTCGACCATAAAAGGTATAAATCCAAAATCATGTGGCTAGTTCTACGTTTGGCCATAACCTTTAAATTGGTTCAAGGTAATAAAAGACTAAAAGGGTTTCGAGAACAGTTCATCAAAGGTCAAGGTCACACAGATAAATATTCGACCCTGTAACTGTTATTTGATACAGACCAAAGTTGATGGAGGGGATGATGCTCAGCTACAGATTAAGAGATTCGAGTTTGATAACAGTAGGTCGAAGGTCAAGGTCATACAACAAGGTCAACTTAGGCTGTTTTGATGAGATTTGGAGCAAGCTTAGTGGAAGGGTGGAGGATCAGGCAAGAATGAAATAAATGAATTTTGAGAACAGTCGGTCGAAGGGTAAGGACACAGGGCATAGTCAAATATTCGACTGTTAGACCATTTACAGGGCACGGGTATTGAACTCTGAGTGCCCTTTTTTGTTTGTTTGTTAATGATATCAGAAAAGGTTCTTGGGTTCTATTTCACAAATCTACGTCTGAAGGATTTTGTCTGGTGATTTAGCCTATACCCAATGCAACCCGAAAGAATGAAAGGAGTAATGAAGACGAGACAGTATCAATCAGCCCGACCATTCATTTTCCCACCTTTTTTATCGTACCATATCTCAGCCTTTTTCTTTGTCCGGCCATCCATCCATACACCCATATGTGTCTATGTATCTAATCAGTTCATCCATTCAGCCATCTATCCAACTGTATCTACGTATTTATATGTTTATGTACTTTATTCACCCATCCATCCATCCATCTGTAAGTAGCCTATTTGTGGTACCCAACGCTCCATCCATCCATTCATCTCTTTACAAATACCTTCCTTTTTATCTGTCCAACCTCTTCATTCATCCATCCATCCATCCATACAGCTATCTCCTCTTCTGCTTATTTTTCAATCAGTCTCTCTGTGTCTGTGTGTGCGTTGGCTACAGGGTATGACCGAGGAGGCTCCCAGCACAGCATCACCTGGGGTCGAGCCAACAGTCCCAGCTCGGCCGTGTTTGCTACCCTGCCCACTAACGTCACCGCTGTTAAGGGTCATCATGCGCGCCTTCCATGTCAGGTCACCAATATCGACCACAAGGACGTGAGTACCACACACACACACACACACACACACACACACACACACACACACACACAGACACACACACACACACACACACAAACACACACACAAACACAGAGAGAGAGAGAGAGAGAGAGAGAGAGAGAGAGAGAGAGAGAGAGAATAATAACAGTGTGGAATATTACTGTGGGATATTTGCTATCAGTACCAACAGCATACAGAAAGACATTTCCATAGTCAGCACAACACTAGATTACTCCTGTGCAGTTGGTAATATTATACATAGGCTTTTATTCTCCCCTGTCTGGAGTACTGATGTTACGTGTGGGGGGCTTACCACATACAGTTCCTTTAAACAGGGTGGAGGCTAAAGTTGTTCATCTCATTAACTCCCCTTCCATTACTCGCTCCTCTCAACCTCCTTTTCTCTGTCGCATTTTTCCAACTTTGCCTTTACTACTGTGCTTCCTTTCAAACGTCCCCTCTTTCTCGCATTGTTCCATAGCATTCCCATCATTACTGACTTCTTTCAACCTTCCTCTCTTTCTCTGCCGCATTGTTGCATCGCCCACCCAATATTACTGACTATTCAAAATTCNGAGAGAGAGAGAGAGAGAGAGAGAGAGAGAGAGAGAGAGAGAGAGAGAGAGAGAGTAATAATAACAGTGTGGAATATTACTGTGGGATATTTGCTATCAGTACCGACAGCATACAGACACACATTTCCATAGTCAACACAACATTAGATTAACCCCCGTGCAGTTGGTGATATTATACATAGGCTTTTATTCTCCCCTGTCTGGAGTACTGATGTTACGTGTGGGGGGCTTACCACATACAGTTCCTTTAAACAGGGTGGAGGCTAAAGTTGTTCATCTCATTAACTCCCCTTCCATTACTCGCTCCTCTCAACCTCCTTTTCTCTGTCGCATTTTTCCAACTTTTCCTTTACTACTGTGCTTCCTTTCAAACGTCCCCTCTTTCTCGCATTGTTCCATAGCATTCCCATCATTACTGACTTCTTTCAACCTTCCTCTCTTTCTCTGCCGCACTGTTGCATCGCTCACCCTTTATTCCTGACTCTTCAAAATTCCACTCTTTTTCTGCCGCATTATTGCATAGCTTACCTTTTATTACTGATTCATTTTAACCTTGCTCCCTCTTTCTCTGCCGCACTGTTGCCTTGCGTACCCTTTATTACTGACTCCTTTCATCCTTCGTCCTTTTCTTTGCAGCACTGATCAGTCACTTTCTCTTTATTACTGAATCCTTTCAAACTTCCAATCTTTCTCAGCCGCAGCGTTGCATCTTTTCCCCTTTATTACTGATTCATTTCAACCTTGCTTTCTTTCTTTGCCGCATTGTTCCATCGCTTCCCCTTTATTACCGCTGTTTGAGTGGTTGCTGCTCTTCTGAACTGTCTGCTTGAATCTCTCCCTGCTTACGGTGGGGACGCAACAGCCGTCAAACAACGTCTTCTCACGTCTTTTCTGTCCAGCTCTCCAGTGCAACAATAACAAATACACTGTCTCTCATGTCTGCAACTGGTAAATTTTGGAACAGTCCTCCTCAGTATTTTTTCCCAGTGCCTGTAATGTTCAGTCTTTTAAACGCAGTGTGTCCAGGCATCTTATAGGACCCTTGAGTTTGGCTTTTTTTGTTTTTTTTCTGGGATGACCACTTTTTTTTTTTTTTCGTTCAAGGATCCAGCTTCCTGCCCTTTCTTTTGGCATCGAAAAATGTTCACTCCCTTAATACTGCTGTCACAACGGCCAACACTTCCTGATTCATTTATTTCTCAACATGATAAATGGGTCTGTAACTCTGGTTGTCATTCCTCAGAGAAGATTGTTGGATCCCACACTGGGGTACATACTGGCTGATGCAGGTGCGGCAATGTTCCCATCACATTAGTAACATAATGGTGCAGTAGTTATTAGTAACATAATGGTGTAGTGCTGCAGCCTCTCCCTCTTTCCATTTTTGGCTCTGCATCCTTGTTTGCTTTATTTATTTATACACTTTTTTTTTTTTAATCAGCTTTGTCAGTCCGTTCCCTGAAGCCCAGTAGTGCTTTTATAGTCACGTATCAAGTCACCATTTCGGCTGTAGTACCCACTGTCCTTACTGGATACACGCTAGAGCTGTCTCATTCAGAAGGTGTGGTAGCTTTGGAATGGGTAATTTTGGCAGCGCCTTGCGATGCTGGGTTAATGAGGGAAGTGCAGGTTTGCCCTACTTTTACGCCTCCGCCCACTTATGGTGCAGGAAGCATTAAGTGATTGGTCTGTCCATCTGTGCGTGCATGGGTGCAAAACCATCAACGGATTCTCACCAAACTTTTACCACTGATGCAGTATGAGATGATGAACTGATTACGTCAGCTAGGTCATGGGGTCAAAGGTCAAAATCATATGGGGTCAACTTAGTTTATTCTTGTGGGCACAATGTCTCCTGAACCACTTAACGGATTCCAATCAGACTTCCGTCGGTGATACAGTATGAAGGGACGATGAACAGGTTAGGTCAACAAGGTGAAGGGGTAAAAGGTCAGGGTCATATGGGGTCGACTTTACTTATCGCGTGCTCGTAATACTTTTAAGGGAGTGATACCTGCTGAACCCATCCACGGATTTCCACCAAACGTTTGGCAGTGATGCGGTATGAAAAGATGATGAACTGATTAAGTCAACTAGGTAAAGGGGTGAAAGGTCAAGGCCATAAGGGGTCGACTTAGATAGTCCTTGTGAGCGTGATATCTCCTGAACCTGTAGACGGATTTCCACCAAACTTTTGTCTGTAATGCAGTATGAGGATTTGATGAATAGATCAGCTGGGTCAAAGGATCAAGGTCAAGGTCAAAATGGGTTGACTTAATTTATCC
>JAGKTI010039078.1:0-10618 GCA_018397915.1 Birgus latro | reverse complement strand
GAAATTAAAATAAGGAAGGCAATAAATAGGAAAAAAAGAAATGAGAAGAATAATGAAGAAAAAGAAAGGCTATGGAAAAGATACAAGGAACAGAAAAAGAAAGTGCAAGAGCTAATAAAATTGGAAATGTCAAAACATGAAAAAAAGAAAATGCAAGAAATTAAGGAAAGTTCAGAGAAGGGTAGAGAGGTGTGGAAATATATTAATATACTGAGAAGAGGTGGGAAAGATACTTCAAAAGTTACAAAGGACAGCTTATACAATGAAGCAGGTAAAAAGCTTAATGCAGAGGAGGCAGTTATGGAACTAGAAAATTTTTGGAAAGGTATTTACCAAAAGCACAAAAACAATATACAAACAGTGTGGAATAGTGATGAAAAAGAATTATACTGGAGGAAAATGAATGTACACTGTAAGCAAAATACAGATGAAACAAAGCAATATGAAATAGCGAATATAATAAGAGAGCATTTGGATGGGGCATTAAAAGTAATGAAGGTTATTCAACCAATGGAAAATTTGGAAATTAGCAAAGAGGTCAAGAAAGTTGTAAAAATGCTGAAAAACAGGAAAGCTGCTGGGCCAGATGGGTTAAAACCTGAATTATATAAATGTCTAATAAAAAGTGATACATGTACAGATATGCTGACAAAGCTATTTGACAAAATAATAGAAGATGGGACAGTACCAGACAGTTGGAAAGTATCAAAGACAAAAATGATACCTAGGAAGAAAATTCCAACTGTAAAAGACTTGAGACCAATAGCCTTGACAAATATAGATTATAAAATATTTATGTCTTTATTGGAAAAAAAATAGAACCATATAAAAATAAACCATATAGATAATGAAATGCAGGCTGGGTTTACAGAAGGAAGAAGAATAGAGGATAATATTCTGATTTTAAAATACTGTATAGATATGAATTATAAGAAAAAGATACCACTGTTTGTTGCTGAAATTGATTTTAGCAAAGCATATGTCTGTCTACCAATGACCCTTGGTTGGAGGATCGAATCCACCCAAGGATCGTTGGTAGACATCAGGAAGGGCATCCGGTCATAAAATGCTACACACTCCAATCCAAAAAGGCCGACGCATGCAAGCATGTTGCAGCCTTCAAAAATGAAAACGAAAACGATATGACTCAGTGAAAAGGGAAGAAATTATAAACGTGCTGAAAGAAATAAAAAGTCACAAAAAGATGATAGATATTATAGCTGAAATTTGTAAGGATGACAAAACAAAACTGTGTTTAATCCCAAAGGCGGAAAAAGACATAGAAATTACTAGTGGTATCCGGCAAGGCTGTACAGGATCAACAACTCTCTTTAAATTATTGACCTACAAAATTATACAAGAAATGGAAAAATCGGGATTGGGATATAGAGACGAAAAATTTGATATAAATACTATATTCTTCGCAGATGACGGTCTACAATTCTCACAATCAGTGATAGAAGCCAAGGCAAATATAAGGAGGTTAATGAACATTAGCACAAGTTGTGGATTGGAAATAAATAAACAAAAAAGCAAATTTATTATCTTTAATATGAAAGATCAGCCAACAGAAATTGAAGGAATAGAGGTAGTAGAATCCATAAAATATTTGGGTATTGATATAAAAAATAAGGAAAATTGTTTTGAAAAACATAAAGAAAACATGTTTAAGAAGGCATCAAAATTAGCAAATTTAACATATTCAGTAATATCAAGAAGTTGTAATAAGCTCATGATTGGAAAAGTTTATTGGAAAAGTGTAGCATTACCATCTATAATGTATGAAGCAAGTGTGGTGGATTTTAAAAAGAAAGATATAGAAAAGCTTCAAGTTATAGAAAATTCAGTATATCGAGTAATACTAGGTGCAGTGAAACATACTCCAATTAGTGGGCTTAGAGAAGTTGGAGCCTCTTTAATGGAGACAAAAGTAATAAGGTCTAAGCTACTGTATTTGCAAAACATCATAAAGGAGGGAAATAACAGATTAATCTATGAAACTGTTGAAGGGTTAAAGGAAATGAAAACAAGTAAGTGGTTGAAAGAATGCAAAAATGGCCAAAAAGAATTAAAATTTAGTATGGAAAGGCTGAGGACAATCTCAAAGAAGGAGTTAATAGAAAAGATATATGAAATGGATACGAAGAAGTGGAGAAGTGAAATGGAAAATAAGAGGACAATGAGAATTTATAAGAAATGGAAAAGGGTGATAGGAGGAAATGAAGTAATATACGATAACACACCTGCTTCTGTAACACTGTTTAAATGTAGAACAGATACTTTGGATCTGGGAAAAAGGAGAGGATTGAATAGAAGTGATAGCGAAGCAAAATGTGTGATGTGTGGGAAAGTTAGAGAAAATCTAGAACATTTTATATTAGACTGCGAGGAATACACTGAAGAAAGGAGAAAGATATATGAATTACAACAACCATATATTGAAAATAAAGAACATATTATCGGACAGATTCTGTTTCAAGAAAACAAATTAGAGGCAATAAAGAAATACCTAAATGACTGTTGGATAAAAAGGCATAAGAAAATAAAGAGGCTCAACAACCAAGAAGAAAATTAAGAAAAGAGGGGCCGTTGTAAAGGCTATCCCTCGATCATCATCGCATCGCCTGTTGGCACTACCGAGGGTTTCAGTTGAAACTGACATGCTCCACTATATCAAATTAAATGAAGATTTCCTACTGTAACACCGTTTTCTCGTATGAATTCTAACAATTAAATATCGGATATTACGCTCATAATTTTACATGAACGTTTTTCCCATGTTTAGGGGGTGAAATCAGCAAAAGTAACCACCACATTTCTGGATTTTATCATTTGATCAATAGCTAAGCATTTACCTATGCAGTTCATTGACATGGCAAGTCAGGAGCAGAGAACTGAACATTGCACGTACGACAAATGCTAGGGCACCTCACTATATGCACATCCAGGGAGAAAACGTGATTAAATATTACAGGTCAATTATTCTTCTCTTACTGTTCAACTACTTCACCAATGCTGAAAGTTTACACCAAGATGAAATTATTATGATAGACGTTATGTACTATCGGTCACAAACGTATCCGTGCACACGGGGTCCAATGCCTACTGAAAGCAATCAAACTACTGCTGACATTACCAACGTCTCATTGTGTATGAACAATGTTTATAAACATAACATGCTATATGCCTGCATGAGGATATTACTAGTTGGTGACAAATGACACCATCGGAAATCAGGGCTACCAGGTCAAACACTACTATTTCAGTGACCTTCGTTCTGTAGTCCCACTATGTTTCACGCATATTTGAGCTCCAATATTTTTGTAACCCACAGTACAAACGCTCGCTCGCTCGTCACGCGCTCACAAAGCGCACTTTTGTTACAAGTGATCTGCCTGCACCCCAAATGTCAGCCCATACAGGGTGCAGTTAAAAACAAGACAAAAGGATCAGGCGGGTTCTGTCATCAATACACGCATCAGAAAGTCGTTAAAATCTGATATAATGTTTACAAAAACCACATCAGATTCTTAAGAATAACGTGAATTAATTCGTTGCACAGTTCTTACTCAACTTTCTACCGCAACGTTGCTTCCGCAAATTACAAACAAGCGAGATACTGTGGGGTCTCAAATGTTTGCCTCTTTCGTCCATTAAAAGCGATTTTGTTTCTTGGTGGTGCATTATGGTTACAAGTGGTGTGCTTTTGTTATCGCTAGTGCATTATGGTTCTGATTCTGCCAATCAAAGACCTGGAACTGGGTCTGTCGCGTATCTCCAAACTTGAAGACTCCTCCAACGGCTTGGGGTAGTGGTGGTTAAGCTCGAATGACATGAGTTTAGGTTTGGTTAAGTGGCGTTTGGGTAGGTTAATACCTAACATGACTTTAAATTCATTCGTTTTGGTTTATTTTACCATTAAGAGAAAAGCTAGGTTGGAGGTTAATGTTTATAAAGCCTTCAGGATACACGACATAACAGAACCCACAATATCTCGCTCAATTTTAATTTGCGGAAGGAACGTCACAGAAGGTTGACTTAGAACTGAGCAACGAATTGATTCGCCTTATTATTATGTTGGAATCCGGTGTTATAGTTTTGTAAACATTCACCAAAACTCGGAGTATTATCGGAACTTCGCCCCGAAACTTCCTCTGGTTTTGATGCTTTCTGATCACGAAGCAATGTGACGTCCTTCCTTCCACTGGCCTACATCTTGGAAATGAACTACGTCCAAGTGCTATATTCTCCAAGTGAAAGCGTTCGCTGACAGTCCAGACTGACTCACGGTAAACACTGGTCCAAATGATTATGCCTTACAAAAGTACCAAAAATGATAAGGCATGCTCGATAGCTGCCATGTGCACAGCGGTGTTACCTTTCAATAAAACGTGTATTGTGTTGATTCAAGGGCAATGAAATCTACGTCTTTGTTATATACTATACAATACCATTGTAAAATATGCCTAACTCAGCCACAACTGAACAGCACCCTCTGGTAAAGTTTTCCACACAAACACGCGGTAATAAACTTACTTCCACTTTCTACAAGCAGAAAAACGTGCTGTTTTGATAACAAAAAACACTTATGAAGAGACGGCATAGAAAAACTTACAAGTACGGTGCGCAAAGCAGGAACGAAAGTGAAGGAACTATAAACACATGCGTGTTAAGGAGCACTACACTACTCCCTCTGCTACTCACGGCCGCGGCCACACTGAGTCACTGCAAGGTTGCCAGGTCAGAAAACTGCCAACCCGCCGAGTTCCTCCCCCAAACCCGCCCAATCCGGCCAAAATGTCAGCCTTCTCACCCGCCCAAAAACCGCATTGACAGTAATCACAGATTAATAATATGGGGTTTACAGATGAGCAACAAATGACGTGAAAAATATTTATATTTTATACAACCTTCATACATTTGCAGCCCCTTAGTCATATATTAAATGAATGGGGAAAAAATGATTTAACATTAAATTAATGCCAATGAATTATCAACCTTTTTCACATATTAAGGAATAAGAACATATGAATATAAGAATCAAGCAGTTCCTCTAACACTGATGGCCCAAGCACGTTATTTATCAGAGCAGTGCACTTTGTTCTATGAATAGAAAGGTCCTTGGCTGAAATAGTTTTCACTGTTTCACCCAGGTGATCAATTGTACTTATGCTTGAGCGACAGGCAATATGTGCAGATAACTTGAGCTCCGCAATTTTCACAATTGTCTTCTTTCACTTATGTGATGCCTGCATCAAAAGTGTTCTTGTGGCGGAAAAGGGAAGAGCATTTCTCTTGTACTTTTACGTTGCACAGTAATCTTTCAAATCTGCATGGTGGTCTCTCAAGATTGTTTTACGACATTTGCAAAATGCCTTTGTTTCATCACCTGGGTCACTGACAATCCATTCTCGCAATGCATTTTCTTTTTCCCAGCTTTTATTGTATTTTCTGTTATACTTTGCATGTTTATCCATTGTCTTCCCTATTCCACTATCCAGCAAACCTCCCTTCACTGCTCCCTGACTAAAACTGAAATGCTGCCACTCTTATTTTACCACCATGGCATACATGTCCCCCAGGCCCTGTGACCTGTGTTTGAATGTGGATTAGGGGAGTTATCCCAAGGGAGGGCTAGGCTGGGTGCTAATGGTTTGGTCAGTTCCACCCACCTTCTGCCCTCTTGACCTCCCCGGACACCCTGTTTGTGCTAAGAGACGAGAGTTACAGTAAGGTTAATTTAGCAAATGCCCTCTCTAGCTGAAGCCGCCGAAAACTAGCCAGTTAAGATATAAACTCGCCCAAAAAACCGCCCAACCGCCAATGTAAAATTTGACCCGCCAACCTCAAGTAAAAACCGCCCAATCTGGCGGGAAATCCGCCAACCTGGCAACTCTGCACTGACGTTCCAAGTGCCGACTGCCGAGTGGTGGTCGCGCTTAGGCTAGATGCGCCTCTCTTTCGGAAACTACCAAAGGTGACACACTTATCTGTTGCCGTTTCACTTTGTACGTAAGAAAAATGTACTAAATATAAACTCTTGATTTTGTCAGCTGAGTGTAAGCATACCTAAAACGTTTTTATTTTGCAACTCGAGATTTTGTGGGAAGGATATCTTGATGGAAGTGCATGATATGCAAACAAACGAGGACAGAAAAGAAAAAAAAATATTCGTATATTTCCTGAATACTCAAAATTGATTGAAATCTTCATTTCCTTGTATCCGATGAAGGAATATGGAGATCATTGTCTATGATGGTACCAGCCTTGTAGCTTCTATGGCATTAGGGGGATGCAACTGGGGCTTCTGTTTAATCTGATTTGTGTTCTGACAGACCAACAACCAGGTTCTGCATCCCCTCATCTGAGCACTAGAAATCAGTGTTGCCCTGTTCATCCATTCACCAATTTTATTCAAACAAGTTTGCGATCTGATTGATGACATACAATACTATACTATATTCACTTACCAAAGTTGGCACGGGACTGATTTACTCTGATAAATGGTGCCGGATTTAATGACGTAACCTCCATACCGCTGCCAACTCATCTCTTGAGGCACCATCGTCACAAGTCTCATGAGCCCCAGTGAAACATAATAAATAAGAATGAACTATGCACTTGTTATGCTACGTATTTGCGGGTCGGTTTCTCGCCCTCAATTACGCAGGCTACAGCGGGTCCCTATTCTAGACCGGGCCGGTATCTCTAAGGAATAGGACTGGACAAAAACAAGGCAGTGAATGTTACACACATGCATTACAAATATCTTCCCAGAGACAATAATACATCAGCAAATACATCAGATGCTGGGTTTGCCGGGGATGGGTTAACAACTCAACACAAGGTTTTACTTGATTGGAAATCTGTCACTATACCGGCAGGTAGAAAGTATGGTAATATTTACTCAGCACTTATGACACCATAAAATACGCTTATGATTCAGGACACAGGAATGAATTTACTACAACTTCCCAATCTCGTATAGCACTGGACGGCACTGGTATATGAATTACGTTAACACCTGTGTCATAGACACTCAGCCAGCCAGAAGTCTATCTCAGGTAGAGTCGGCCGGCCGTGCAGTGATCACTGAGGGGGTGACTGCGGTATTTTAGCGGGGCATTTGGAGATGCCCAGACATACCCTAACTAATGTGCCCGGACACTGGAGTGGATGGAGTTTTAATATACAAGGGGAAGGCACGATGGGAATAATATCTATTCCTTCTGTTAGCCACTGAGGTGTTTCACTTGCGTGCCTGTGCACTGGAGAGGGAGAGTTTCAATAAACAAGGGAATGGCACAATCGGCATAATATTATTGTTCTGTTGGTCACTGTGGCGTTTCGTTCACTGGGGGATGCGCGGGACTCCACTCGGGATATAAATTAGGCCAAAGTTACTATTAGGCTCGTCTGATCTTACACTCTGGTCACTTATCACTAGAATATACTATAGGGAATCACTCGCATGGTATAAACTAATGCACACACATATATCTGGGTCTAGAAAGCACACACTCGCTTCACTACCACTGGTGGGCCACAGGTCGATTCCTCCGTCCGGAGGAAGGGCAGAGTGACGCACCCCTGGACAGGGCCCCACACGTAGTTGTGGGACTAGGGGTTCGTCCCGAAGAGAGCCAGGAGACGGGCCTGACGTCGAGTCTGGGAGAGACTCAGAGAGGTCTCGCCCACAGGTAAGCCGCGCCCTGGTGTTCGGGGCAACTCCCGGGGTGACTGAGGACCCAGGGTACTGGAACCCAGGGTGGCTGGACTGCGGCAATGGCTGGAGGGCAGCGACGCCGTCAGGTTCGTCACACGGGGACCTCGGGCCGGGGGAGTAGTGGACAGGGCCCAACATCGGCTGTGGGGTCTGCTGGGGCTCCACTTCGGCCGCTGTTCACACTGGTAGAGTTGCAGGGAACCAAGGCCTCGGGTGAGGCCTTGCCACGGATCGGGAGAGGGGTCCTCTCTGGCTGCAGGATCTCCTGTGGGAGAGAAGCGGGCTGTGGCCCGCTCTACCTTAGGCCTGACGTGACTAATGGCCAACTTCGTAGTGGCACAGGGGACAACAGCTTCAGTACGGCTAGTGGCCTGCTCTACCTCTGGCCTGATGTGACTATTGGCCGACGTCGTGGTGGCACAGGGGACAACAGCTTCAGTGCGGCTAGTGGCCCGCTCTACCTCTGGCCCAATGTGGCTAGTGGCCGACGTCGTGGTAGTGCAGGGGGCTGCAGCTACAGGGCGGCTAGTAGCCTGCTCTACCTCTGGCCTGACGTGACTAGTGGCCGATGTCGTAGTGGCACAGGGGATTGTAGCTCTGGTGTGGCTAATGGCCCATACTGTGGAGCTAAGAAGACTAGTAGCAGAGGGACGGACCATGGCAGATCCTGCCTCATACCCAGTACGGCTTGAGGCCGGTACTGCGGCGCTACTCTGGGGAGAAAGACTACAGGAGTCGGACGACTTGTGGCCTGTCCTTCCCGACCGACATGTGTCCGCGCCGCGGCCCTGTAGCGGGGATGCAACTGGGGAACGGACTGTGGCCAGTTCTGCCCCGTACCCGGTATGACAATGGCCAATACTGCGGCATTGCGTGGAGTTGTAAACTCCACCCCTTACCTGGCGAGTGGAATTTTGGCCATAGACTAGGCGCCGGCGACTGCTACCTTTCCTGGGCATCACCTGGGAGTAAGAGGGGCACCAGGGAGGGATACAGGTGCGCCGTTCCTGTTCCCAGTTACTCAGTGTCAGTGGCAAACCCCCAGTGGTACTGGGGGGGTTGGGGGTGTTGGTGTTGTCTGCATCGGCTGTCGCGTCATCTGCAGCCTTTACCCCTAACTCCTGTATTTCACCATCCTCCCCTGTAACAAAGTCACGACCCTATGACTGGAGGTTGTATAGGTTGGTGTTGGCCGTTTGGTGGATGGGTTTGAGGTGATACAGGAAGGTACTCCAGTGGTCAGTCGGTATGTTGGCCTGCAGGTGGTGGGAGCAGGCAAAACGAAGAGTGGAAGGGTGGTTTGCCTGCTGGAGGAGTCGTAGTAAGCGGTGTGTGCTCCGGATGGGATGGTGTTGACCCCGCAATAGGATCCAGGTCACTCTCTGGATGCGCATGGTGGCGGTGTTGGTGGTGCGGTGGAGAATGCTGGCCAGTGGCAGGCTAGGATGTTCGGGTGGTAGTGGAGCGGGTGTTCTCCTGGGATGGCAGCGGGGTGGAATTTTCCACCTAGGTTGGTGGAGGGGAAGGATGGTAGCAGGGAAAGTGGTGTGTGGAGGAAAAGGGGGGTTAGGAGAAGGAGGTGGTAAGATGGAAGATACAGTGGGAGAAGAATGAGAAGAGGGAAAAAGTAGAGGAACATACTGTGGCTGAGGAGGTTCCGGAGACGATTGGTGATGTCTCCGGATTGCTTCTTTCATTCCCTTTGGTTGTAGAGTAGGGGGGTGATATGAGGTGGCCCCCGCCGATGTGGAGAGGTGCGAGAGAGGTTTAGGGCATCTTCTCCACCGAGCTCTGCCTCCTGAGCACCTTCTTTGTTGAGCTCTGCTTCCCCCAGACTATGGGCAGTCGGCTTGTGCCCTCTTGTCATGTAATGAGGTAAGGGGTAGGCGCTCTTTTGTGGTGGTCCTGCACTGGGCAGCTTGTAGCTGCCTATGGATGTCATATATAGGGCATCTGTGGTTGCAGGCAGGAAATTCCCAAGGGTCGATGGTGATAATATTTGAAGGGTGTCCCGTGGGAATTGTGGGCGCTGTTGCCTGTGTGGGGTAGTTAGTGACTGTTCCGACATGCTGTGGGGTGGAGCGGGCTGCTAGGAGGCGTTTGATGAGCTGGACATCGCGGTCCAAATTTCCTGCCAGGTCGTGGATAGAGAAATGTTCTTTCACTATGCCCGGAAGGACTCTGAGGAGCATGTTGAATATATGTTCGTCCCGGGTGTTCATTTCGGCATCCGGGTATGCGGTGGTGGCGAGTCACCGAGCTTGGATCATTGTGTTGTCCAAATCACCGTCATATTTTAGGGCATCGAGTTGTGACATCGCGACAACTTTCCCTAATGAAGGGGTAATAGCTTCTGTTACTATTTCTGCAAATCTGGCCCACG
Organism: Birgus latro; assembly: GCA_018397915.1. Lineage (NCBI taxonomy): Eukaryota > Metazoa > Arthropoda > Malacostraca > Decapoda > Coenobitidae > Birgus > Birgus latro. The sequence continues at coordinate 509 of JAGKTI010039078.1, read as the reverse complement.
TGAGATCTGGGACTATTTTTGGTGCTATACTAGATACCGCCTTTCCCAGGTGAGGTAGAGTGACAGCTATTTTCTTATTATCAATCTCAAACCCAATATCAAGTAATGGCTTGACCATATCTAAGTATGTAATGATGTCGCATTGTTCTGGGTCGAATTTTGGTAGGGGTACAAGTGTTTTGGCTGCCATTTTCAAAAAATTTTCCAGTCCTCTTTCACCGTCCAGGTCAAAAATCACTGCTAGCCACCAGTGTTATGCTACGTATTTGCGGGTCGGTTTCTCACCCTCAGTTACGCAGGCTACAGTGGGTCCCTCTTCTAGAACGGGTCAGTATCTCTAAGGAATAGGACTGGACACAAAAACAAGGCAGTGAATGTTACACACATGTATTACAAATATCTTCCCAGAGACAATAATACATCAAAAAATACATTAGATGCTGGGTTTGCAGGGACAGGTTAACAACTCATGCCTCGGAGTCCCCAGGGGGGGGACCATAAATGCCCCC
>JAGKTI010039077.1:0-10618 GCA_018397915.1 Birgus latro | reverse complement strand
TCGCCATCTTTAAATTCCTCATCTTTTTCACCATCTTTAAATTCCTCCTCTTTTTCACCATCTTTAAATTCCTCATGTTGCTCGCCATCTTTAAATTCCTCATGTTTTTCACCATCTTTAAATTCCTCACCTTTAAATTCCTCATCTTTTTCACCATCTTTAAGTTCCTCACCTTTAAATTCCTCTCTTTTTCACCATCTTTAAATTCCTCATCTTTTTCACCATCTTTAAATTCCTCATGTTGCTCGCCATCTTTAAATTCCTCATCTTTTTCACCATCTTTAAATTCCTCATCTTTACCATCTTTAAATTCCTCATCTTTTTTACCATCTTTAAATTCACCTTTAAATTCCGCATCTTTAAATTCCTCATCTTTTTCACCATCTTTAAATTCCCCACCTTTAAATTCCTCATCTTTTTCACCATCTTTAAATTCCTCATCTTTTTCACCATCTTTATTTTCCTCATCTTTAAATTCCTCATCTTTCTCACCCTCTTCTCCAGTGTTGGTGTGGTGGAGTGTCCAGCTGGTGTCCTTGTGTGGGGCATCGCAGGTCGCTTCTCAATATCTGGAAGTTTACCTCAACGAAACACTGGCCAGCTTCAACAAAACTGCCATCAGGGAAAACCGATGTAAGTAGCAGTAGTAGTAGTAGTAGTAGTAGTAGTAGTAGTAGTAATTGTCAAAGTGCGTGGAATTTGTCTCTATGTAAGTAAATCACTGGATAATGCCGTGATAAAGACTGCAAGGTATTTAAGGCCTTCGTGTGTATGCAAAATTTGTACGACAAGGTAAACAGAGGAGGATTATGGAGGGGCTAGGTGTAGATGGGAAGCTGCTGAGTGTCCTGACGAGCTTTAAAAATGCTTGGGGTGTAGGTGTAAGGATGTGTGGGCTTCTGAGGGATGGGTGGATTGATGGAGGTGCGAGAGCTACAAATACGAATCACTGCTAGGTGGTGTTGGTAATGACTAGTGAAGGCTGGAGGATCTTAACTCTTTTTTTTATCCAGATGATGCAGTGCTGCTTGGAAATAATGGACACAGCTGGTTGGCCTGTGTAAAGTTCTGTAAATGCCTGTGAGCGTCGTTCCTTGAGAGTACATGTCGATAGGAGTAAAGTGATGATTGCTGGGAGTGAAGGTGACAGTGATGTAACAGGGAGAGGGGAAAGACTTGAGTTGGTAGGGTTTAAGTGCCTGTTGCAGTGATATAAAAGGAGGAAAATGTGCAAATGAAGTGGAGAGTCGAGCATGGAAGGAAAGTGGCTGGTGCTATGAAGCCCTTGATATGAGACAGGCCTGAGTGTGGCGGCTGCGAGAGGCTTACATGAAGGATGAGCGTGAGACTACGGTGTCGCATGAAAATGAAAAGTCCAGAGAAAGAGCACTGGAAATAGGACTGTTGATGAGTGTGTGTGGCGTGTGGCGAGTGGATGGGATAAGGAATATTGTGGTTCGTCAAAGATGCAGAGTAAGAAAGTCTGTGGACACTAGAATTGAAGTGTGTGTGCTTAGATATGGGGATGTGCAGAGCGTGGGTGTGAACGGAGGGGTGAAAAGGGTATATCTGTGTAAATCTGAAGGTGGGAGGGACGTGGCAGGCCCAGAAGAAGGTGGATAGATATAGTACATCAGTGTGTGAGAAATAGATGTAGGGGAACTGACAAAGCAGACAACCAACACGCACTCAAATTGGCTTGATGTGCAGAGTGTATGACCGGAGTTTGGCGGCCCTTTTTAACTTGCGATCAGATCAACTCTATTAGGTGAAAGGAATGCTACGTGCAGGGTAAGTTTTGACCTATCAGATGAAGGATTCCAGGGGCTTGATTGATGAATGAATGGGAGCGTGGTCCAATTCTATCCTTCTGTCCTACCCTGCACATACCCAATCTAACCAAACACAGATATAACACTACAATATTTTCGTTTCTAACCCGGGCATTCATCGGTACTTGATTGACCAGTCCTCAGTAACTCTCCACCACCTACTGTATATATATATATGGATGTATATATGTATGCTAGCTAAATATCGCATGAATCCCTGATCGAACTTTGAACACCCATCATGTGTAGGAGGATGGAGACCTGACTTCGGTAGTAATCGCCTCAAGGTCAAAGTTTGGTCTGTGTTGCTGTGTGCTTCCTGACCTTCTCTACTGGTGGTCAATCAGATTAGATAATTTCCGTCAGCTCGATCAAAGGTTAACGTCTCAAGATCAAACTTCAGGGCAAGGAAAATCTCTCATGAAAGTCGGATTCAACCTGGATTAAATTTGGTACGGTACTTTCACTGCCGAGGGAGAGGGGAAGGAATGAACTGATTTTGGTGAAGCTCATCCAACTTCCAAGGTCACTGATCACGGTTTCGGCCTTGCAATAGAGAGGAGGGAAAGTAAAATGGTGATATATGAAATGAATACACACATTTTTTTTTTTAATGCAAGGAAGAAGGAACCAAAGACCAGGAGTCCGCAAACCGTTCCTTCCAAGAAAAAAAACAATACAAGAGAGAGCCAAATTCAAGATCCGTTCATTTCGAGATGCCTGGACACACTGCGTTTGAAAGACTGGAGGTCATAGGCAGTAGGAAAGACAGACAGACAGAGAGACAATTCCAGAGCTTGAACCGCAGTGTTGGCTTCTACTTAATATCCTCCTAACCTCACTTAACCCTGCTCTAAATTAAGGTACCCTCTCGTCTTCACCAGGTGGCTGCCGTGAGATGTGTGCAGTTGTTGATAGCTGTGCAGCTGTGTCAATTTCCATCATCTCTCCAGGTAAGTTTCCCAGTCCACCTTTAATCCCTTTCGCCACTTCTACCGGAGGACATGGCACAAAATCCAAAATATTTAGTTCTCTGTTTTAGCTTGGATTCTGTGTTCCCGTTCTCTTCACCAACGCTCGCTTGAACAAATCCTCTAGCCTGTTGGACTAAGGATTACTTTCTTCCGTGTGAGTTACAGATAAAAGCAGATTTAAACAGTGATCGCAGCTTCAACTTTAGCGAGAGAATCAAACCTCCCCAGCCGACCGTGTATTCCACAAGGAGGACCCTAGTTAAATCCGGTGGAGTGGCCTTCCGAGCGGCGGGCAGCTGCTTCCCACGCTGTTTTTCCACAAAGATTAATGACTCCAGCGTTCAGTCTCTACTCCTCACACTGCACATACCACACACACTGCACAAACAGTACATACCACACACACACACTGCACATACCAAACACACAGTACACAAACACGGACACTACAGTACATGGGTATGAGAGGGGTGCAACACATCCTCAAACATACACAGTACACAAACACGGACACCACAGTACATGGGTATGAGAGGGGTGCAACACATCCTCAAACACTCCTATCACACCAAACAATTTCTCCCTACCCCATCCAGCAACCACCCTCTCTCACACAGCCACAACTCATAACCTGCCCACAAACACTACACTAAAACACAGACCCACAGCAAACACACACCACCTCGAACATATATATTACAGCTATGCGTTTATGGCCTTCAAAACACCAGAGATTGAAAAAAATATAACATACACCTAGCACTCTTACAAAACTCAAAACTTACATGGACACAACAGACTCCAAGCATCACACACAAACACACACACAGGCCATATGGAGGTCCTCGTTACATACATTCCTTCTACACAAGGTACAAACACTCTTACAGAATGACATTACATTAGAAACAGTGTTAATCTTGATCGCAAAGAAGACATGACCTTTTTAATATCTGTAATCTCCCTGACACTTCCTATGCTCTTACTCCTGGGATACTGACGCTGTAAACACTGCCTGGTACGAACAAAAAAACTGCTAAGGCTTCCAAACTGCATCGCGGCTCAACATGAACCTCACAATACACCTACACCCCACACCAAGCTCACTGCATCCCCTGCTCCTCAGATATCACGGTCTGTCACCACCAGCACTCACCACCAATGGCCAATGGACCCTAAGTTTACTTCTTATCATCTACCTGTCATCAGTATAGGATCGAACCTGAGCAGTCACACACACACACAATAACATCCCCCACCAACATTAATAGGTATAATACAAAGTTCAACAGAACGATTCTTAGTGCAGACAAATATCACATTCCAAGAGGCAACAGAAAACATCACAGTCCAAACATTACACAGGAGATTGCACATTTCATTTAACTCCCCGTCTCCCACACACACACACACACGACTGAAAGACTTTTGCAACAACACTCAGCCACTCCATACACCTCTCTTGGCTCTAAATCACAAACACCTTCAAGATGCGAAGGAGCTTTTGTGATTCTTTTTGGATTTATTTAAGTTCCTATTTTTCTTTTACTGGAGACAATCATGTATCGTAAACAAACGTCGTGCGTCTGGCAGCGCGTAGATCCCTCACTGGCTAAACACTGGTCTGTATTAAGAGGTTGATATGTGTGGGAAGCGGAACTGATCATAGCTTACTTTACCATGCTGTTGAAAGATGGGTCAATATACCTCCATTGTGGCCAGACATTTATGTATTTAAATGAGACACCTGGAAAATACCCACTGGAAATACTGAACGCACGTAAATCTTTAGATGGTTCCAAGTACACTTTGTGGCTGGGCGCAAGGTGGCTCGTGTATCATCCAGCTTGACCAAATGCTTCCCTGCTGCTTCTCAAAAGGAAAGTTGGTTCCTTCATAAAGACTCCCTGGCGGTCATGAAGCCTGGGTGTGCCTCCAGAAAATCTTCCATTTGTACGGTTATTTCTGGCCAAATTTAAACAGCACACCGAATCGTCATTGTGTTTACCTTTTTTTATTTATTTATTTTGCTTATCCAACTCTGGGCAAAGGCTTCAGGGCCAATTCCCAAGTCCCAGTAGTCCTCCTTGGGGCCCAGTAGTCCTCCTACCTCTCCACTGGTCACCACTTCGGCGCTAACACCCACTATCGTTATTGAATGCTAGGGTTGTCTCATACAGGACTGGTGTTCTGGCACTATCGTACTTTAATTTCATCCGCCAAAGATCCATAACTTGTTTTTAGATAAGTTGATGGCCAGGTGTAGCCAGACGAGTATAAAATTGGCTAGTAACCAAGGATACGCATTCCTACCTCATAACCAAGGCTTATCGAATTTCATGCAACCACGACTTAAGCTGAGAGAGTGGCCCAGTTTGCGCAGGTGAAAATCAACAGACTATGGAAGGTCATTATCCTTAGTTTTATGATTGTGGTGAGCTATACACTGCCAAGCGATTTTCCACATTAACGCACTACATTTATCACCCTTTTATGCTATAGCCTCTGTACAGATTGCCATTCCTGGATGTACTGCGGTAATGAAACCAAAATTACACGATCACTGTTAAAGGATTGGCTGGAATGGAAATGGGTTCACCTTACGCACAGAACTTGTTATATCCGAGGCATTACTTCAGAAAAAAGCAAAATTAATGCGGTTTGTATTTTGTAAGTGTTCAGTATTTCTCAGCACAACACAAACACTTCGTCAATATAACATGACATATACAAAACGCAGCAAAATGGTGACCTTCAGATGTTAACTTTAGAAGAAAATATTAAACAACTGTAGGCCTATTCAGAACAGGATTTTTCAATACAAAGCAGAAGCAACCAGAGGCCAGAAGCCCGCAAGTTAATCCCTCCAAGAAGAACAGAAATAAAAACAAGATAACAGTGCCAAATTCAAGATCTGTTCATTTCGAGATGCCTGAACACACTGCTTGAAAGACTGGAGGTCATAGGCAGTAGGAAATACAGAGGAAGACAGACCAACTTCATCTAGACATGTTAATTTCAATCAGTACAAATTCTTTCTACACACCAAGTGATTTCTACGACGCTGACTGACACCCTTTCATGCAGCGTTACCCTTCATGTGTACCTATATCTGAGGCTGGTGTCCTAGCGTCCCTTTCCTTGCATTTCCCCCTCTAACCACGATCAAGAATTACTGAGTAGCTAAGCAGGTGAGTAAACTTGGCTCAAACCATGTAAATAACCCAGCCCAGTGAGAAGTATTATCGGAAATCACTTTAAATCACGGAGCTATGATCACTGACTCGGTTCGGCAGGGAACATCAGTGGCAAAAACAAAGCTTAATTATGCAAGTGTTATATCCCTGTTGTTATTAATCATCACAAGAAATAGTGTTATATACTCTACTACTACTACTCTACTGCCAGACGCCCTAATCCCGCAAGGGGTGGCCACAAACAAATCGCCTCCATGTCGCTCTGTCCCCTGTCATTTCACTGCCCTGCTCAAAGCTCACACCCCCCTCTCTCATATACCTCTCCACTCCATCCCTCTATCTCATCCTTGGCTTCCCTCTCCCCCCCTCCACTTCACTCAATACTCTCTCCTCGTCAGTCTCTGATATACCTCTCCACTCCATCCCTCCATCTCATCCTTGGCCTCCCTCTCCCCCACCCTCCACCTCACTCAATACACTCTCCTCGTCAGTCTCTCATATACCTCTCCACTCCATCCCTCCATCTCATCCTTGGCCTCCCCCTCCCCCACCCTCCACCTCACTCAATACACTCTCCTCGTCAGTCTCTCACTCTCCATCCCTCTCCACATGGCCAAACCACCTTAACGTGTTTCTCCTAACACTTCCTATCACATCCACATCCACACCACAACGCTCCTTCACTTCCTCATTTGTCAGTGTCTATGCTATGCGAAAAGATTGCAAAGGGGAGATGTATGTTTAACTTAGAATAAAATAATCGAGTGGAACTGAGGGTAAAAATAACTGCTTCCCACGACCATCTCCCTTGGGCTTGGCGAATGATCGTACAGTAACTTACCTGATTTGGCCAAAGTGATACCTACTTCACTGACAACACGCCAACTTAGCGTACAAAACAAATGAGGAAAATGTGCCTCAGGTTAAAACATAAAAACCAATGGCTGTCTCGAACTTACCAGATATGAAGTGACATCCACGAACTCTTGTCAAGCTCAGGAGGCGCCCATCCTTGTGGTTGATCGCTCCAAGCCATATTCTTCGCCGTTTCAAGCCATATTCTTCGCCGTTTCAAGTCCTTCCCATTGGCTGTCCTATGCCAAGATACAGCACTAGACTTGAGAGATTTGTGCAGCCTGTAACCACGAGCGAAAGTACCGTGATAAATGGCCAGGCTTCCCTTTGTTGCGTCTGCTCCGAACGAGGCTAATGTTCTCCGACCATCGCTTTGTTTGTATCACGTGACTCATACCCAGAGTTAACACAGAAAACGTTTATGGGGTGACTAAAATTTATACGAAAATACTTCAGACCTTGTATTTCGGTGGTCCATTTCAGCTGAGTAAATTTAAAAAAAAAAGTAGCTTCAGAACACTTAATGCTGTAAAAACGAATAGCGTGATTTGAATTATTTTGCGTTAATCTGAATTCAAATTAAACGCAGCTGAAATACGCCAAATCTTTGAATAAACACCTTTTTTTTTTCGTTTATTCATGGAAATCGCAGTGCCATGGTGTATTAATGGTTATGCAAATCATTAAATAAAAAACTGAATTTGTTGACCTAGCATCTAGAGAGAGAGAGAGAGAGAGAGAGAGAGAGAGAGAGGGATCTGCACTTTTAGCTTTATCGTGGCGGTAGGGTAAGGTCGGGTTGGGTTAGGTGGGGCCGCTCCTTGTAATTTTCCGCCCCTACCCCGATACCAGAGCTCGACTGCTGACTCAGAATAAACCACAACATGGCGAAAAAATTAGCCACACTTATAGAGAGCCATAATTTCCTCTTTTGCCTTCTAACACCTTCAATAGGGCGATTTCTTAGTTAAATTCTTCCTGTCAGATGATTTATTTACAGTATGGTAGATTTTTGTGGATGTAAAAAGTGTAAATACGAGTTTTCGTTAGCCCTTTGAGGATCGAAAAGCATCACAGTTCTTGTATCCAGAAAGCTGATGTATAGCTTTGAAAAATACACTAGCGCAGGATGGCTGTCTTTTCAGGAATATTTTTGAGGTGTTGCCTATATAGTTTTTTAAAATTAGCTGGGGTGAGGCAGCAGTGCACCCCATGAGGAAGGTATATGAGGAAGAAAATATTATGTTCTTTTATCCAGAAGCTTATAAGGACGGCTGTATTTTCATGGCAGACTTCAGGAATATTTTTGAGGTTTTTTTTTAATAAGTAATTAGGGTGAGGCAGGAGTTCACCCCATGAGGAAGGTATATGAGGAAAGGACTGTCATGCAGCATTACTAGTCGATGCCACAAACATTTAATTCCATCAACCGGGAGGCAATGCTGCACAATATCAAGGTGAAATGCCCGGTATGCGGGAAACACCTACAAAGAACCAGCAGACCTGTACACTGTGGGCAAGACATCTGCTCAGGTGTAGGTGTAATCCAATCCACAGAAGGACCTACCCACAGGAACCCCATTGCCACGGCCATGTACGCCCTGACTGACAGTAGTAGTAGTAGTAGTAGAAATAGTAGTAGTAGTAGTAGGTTACTGCCCTAATGCAAGTAAGTCCACCTTGATCGTGAAACCAGCTTACTATCAAGATGCTCTGGAGGCCTTTAGACGCACAAACGTGATAATGACTAAGGCAGGTCCGAGGCGTCTAGGTGCTGTGATTGGAACTATGGAATTCAGAGACCAGTATGTGAGTGATAAGGTAAAGACATGGGTAGAAGAATTCATGTATTATCCAGCCAGGCAAAGACCGAACCCCATGCAGCATACAGCGCATTGACGTATGGTGTACAGCACAAGTGGACCTTCGTGATGAGGACCATACCAGCCATCGAGTTGCTGCTTCAACCACTGGAGGATTCTGTCAGGGAATCATTCCTCCCATCACTGACCAATGGCCACATCCCCACACCAGAAGCGAGGGACCTTCTAGCATTACCACCCACCATGGGCGGCCTTGGCATCATAAATCCAGCAGCCGTGGCAGGCGACGAACACAGAAATTCACTCAGGCTCACCGAATCATTGTCACAGAAGATTTGAGCCCAAATTAACACAAAAGAGATCGACCACCAAAGGCAGAAAGACAAAGACACAGACAAGCAAGGAACGAGAGGCGAGACAAAAGGACCAGCTGCAGCACATAGCCCAACACCTTACATCAGACCAGTGCAGAGGAGTTGAAATGGCACAGGAGGCTGGGGCATCGAACTGGCTGACATCCCTGCCTCTCAAAGCACAAGGCTTCCACTTCAAAAACAATTTATTGACGCCATAGTCTTGAGAAATGGGAGGCCAATAGAGAACCAACCTCAACACTGTGCCGCTGACACTGCCATTGATGCAAGCCATGCAATGGTGTGCAAGAAGGGAGGCTTTGTGTGCATCCGACACGATGGAGTACACGACCTCACTGCTGAAATGCTGCAGGAAATATGCTATGATGTCACCACTAAGCCAGCCCCGCTACCCCTAGACGGCGAGCACTTCACCCATAGAACAGCGAACACAACAAATGATGCAGGAGTGGATGTCAGTGCTCGAGGTTTGTGGACACGTGGGCAGAGGGAGTTCTTCGACATTAAGATATTAGATCCCATGGCAGCTTGTCATCGTGAACTGTCTCTCGAGGCTGCGACACACAAAGCATGAACAAGAAAAAGCAAACTGTCAAGAATGGATCCAACATGTGCACCATGGTGGATTCACTGCCCTTGTGTTGACATCAGGTAGAAAGGATCCAGAGGCGATGCGATTCTACTCGAGACTGGCAGAGGTATTATGAGGAGAAGCGTCAGCCCCAGAGTTCTGTTTTGGCCTGGATGAGATATGGAGTGTCAGTAGAGGTGCTAGGGAGCCTTTTCACCTGACAAGAACACGGGCCAAGTAACAGTAACCAAGGAGTTTTGTTTTCGTCCATTTTGTTCAATTCACAGATATTTTCTCCAGGTTAGTGTGGACATTTCTAGCGGTGGAAATTAGTACAGTTTTTATTAATAGTTTCTCTACCAAAGGGGCTCTCCTAAGCTGGGCAAGTATTTTTTACCCCTCACCCTAGGGGGAATTGTTCCTGGAAAAAATAGCCCCCCATTTTTTTTTTTTTTTTAAAGAAACCTCACAAGGAACCGTGGAGTAAAAGGTCAGACCACACAAATATGCATGTGTTTCATCCAACGTTCCTATATATTCAATAACCATCGTGGCACCTGCACAGGAGTATGGCAGAGACCTGTGGCTGTGTAGACTACTTCCATTCCCTTGGGTATGTTGACAGTCAATGATTAATGAAAGTCTTTCCTCGGGTAAATAACAAATTGATTTAGGAATTTTCCGCCCACCTCAGGCCATCATCGGGTACTCTTAACTGTCCTATATAGTCAGCACGAGTAGATAGGTAGATAAATAATGACCATATTGAAACAGGTAAATCCAAATCCCAGGCACACTAAAAACAACCCTCCTCCCAGTGCCAAGGCTCAAAGAGAATTGGCAAGTTCCACTCAGAATAGACCCAGGTAACTTACTCGAACCCCAGTGAAGCAATGAAACAAGATGAACCTACATATTCGAAAACTTTAAACCCCCAAAATGAAACCATGAAACCAGATCAACCTACATATTCCAACACTTAAAACCCCCAA
>JAGKTI010039076.1:0-10618 GCA_018397915.1 Birgus latro | reverse complement strand
GATGGCAAATCCAGCCTTTCTAGCCTCTCACTATATGACAGATCTGCCAAACTGGGGACCATCTTGGTTGCTGTTCTTTGTATTCTCTCAATCTTGTTTATATCTTTCTTTTTGTGTGGGGACCACACTACTGCCGCATATTCTAACCTGGGGCGGATCATGGCCACTATCAGTTTTTTCATCATCTTTTCATTCATGTAATGGAATGCTACTCTTATGTTGGTCAAGAGTTTATATGTCTCTCTAACTATCTTGTTGATGTGTTTTTCAGGTGACAAACTATCCTGGAACAGCACTCTTAAATCTTTCTCTTCTCTCGCTTTTGTGATTGGTTCATTACCCATCATATAGTTCAGTGATGGTCTCTTGGTGCTTTTACCCATTTCCAATATTTTACATTTTTTTGCATTGAATTTCATTTCCCACATCCGGCTCCAGTCATGTATCCTATCCAGATCCTCCTGCAGCATTTTACAGTCCTCCTCAACCTCTACCTTCCTCAAGATCTTGGCATCATCAGCAAACAGACTTGCATAACTGTTTACTCCATCTACCATATCATTTATGTAAATCAGGAACATTACTGGTGCCAACACCGAGCCCTGTGGGACACCACTTGTTACTTCTCTCCATCCAGACATCCTGTCCTTTATTACTGTCCTCATTTGTCTGTCTCTCAAAAAGTCTTTCATCCATTCCAGGAGGTTACCCTTCAGTCCTCCTATATGCTCTAGTTTCCACATTAGTCTCTTATGGGGTACCTTGTCAAAGGCCTTCTCCAAATCTAAATATACACAATCCACCCAACCGTCTCTCTCCTGCAGCACATCAATCACTCTTGAGTAAAAGCTCAACAAGTTGGAAACACATGACCTTCCACTTCTAAATCCAAACTGACTTTCAGTCAAAATATTCATCTCTTCCAGATATTTTATCCACCTATCTTTCAGAACCTTCTCGCACAATTTTGCAACCATGCTGGTTAGGGACACTGGTCTATAGTTCAGGGGTTCTTCCTTGTTTCCTCCCTTGTAAATTGGTACCACATTTGCTCTCTTCCATTCCCGAGGCACTTTCCCTTCTTCCAGCGAACACACAATTAAACTGTGAATCTTATCTGCCAGTTGGTCTCTGCATTCCTTCAGTACCCAATTTGAAATTCCATCTGGTCCTGGGGCTTTCCTTACATCTTGAGTTTCCAGTAATTTGTACACTTCCTGCACTTCCACTTTTATATCTTTTATCACTACACTCCTAGTCACTCCCTCCCCCTCCACAAACTCCCCTTCATTAGTAAAAACTGATTGGAAACGTTTGTTCATTATTTCAGCTTGCATTGCCGCATCATTATAGACCTCTCCTTCTACTTTCAGTTTGGTGATTCCTTCCTTTTGCTTCAATTTGCCATTAACAAATCTATAAAACAATTTGGGTTCATCCTTACATTTGTCGATTATTCCTTTTTCAAAGTTCCTTTCTTCCTCTCTACGAATTCTTGTATATTCATTTCTAGTTCTTTTATATTCTTCCTTTGTTCTGTTATTACCTCTCTTTCTCCATTGGTTCCATGCCATGTTCCTCTCTTTTTTTGCTATAATACACCTTCTATTAAACCACTCCCTTTTCCTGTATTCTTTCCCACTTACTCTTGGAACATATTTATCCACTCCTGAATTATAGAGGACTAGAAAGATATCCCACTTCCTCTGAATCTCTCTTGTTTCTCTGAATTTTCTCCAATCTGCATTTTCAAAAAATTTACTCAATTCCGTAAAGTTTGCTTTCCCAAAGTTGTATCTTCCCTGCCTATGGAGCTCATCTCTTGGCACCACGTTCCCTATTATCATCTGGAACTCAATGACCACATGATCACTTTTTCCCATAGGACACATATATTTCAAGGATTCAATTACGTCAGGTTCTTTGGTTAGCAGTAAATCTAATCTTGCTGGGGTGTCATCACCTCGGAATCTTGTCTCTTCTTTGACCCACTGCGTCATTACATTATTCATCACAATGTTTAACAATAGAGTGCCCCACGAATCTTTGCCGCCTCCTGAGTCCCATTCCTCCCAGTTCACCTCTTTACAATTAAAATCACCCATTAGAATTATATTGCTGCTTTTCTCAATCACTTTCTGTAGGTAACTAACCATGTCTGACAACATCTCCTGGTATTCATCATCAGTCCATGCTCTTGTCTTAGGTGGAACATATACTACTGCTATATCTCTCTTACAGTTCTCTCCAGTTTCTAATTTCATGTTTATCACTTCAGCCCTACCCTCTCCCATTTCCACAGAATCTATATTTAAGTTATTCTTCACTGCTATCATCACTCCTCCTCCCATTTTATCTTTTCTGTCTCTTCTCCACAATTTGTATTTGCCATCTCCCATATGGATATCAATATTCTCCCTTAACTTGGTCTCTACAAAGCACATAACATCAGGTTCTTGTACCCTCAAGAAATCGTTGATTTCTAACATTGCCGATATTAATCCATCAACATTAGTGTACGCCACTTTTAAACTTTTTTTGTTATTACTTATACCGTCTTTTCTCCTCCTCTCCGTCGGTACCACTTCCTCAATTTCTGGTCCATAACTCTCCAATAAAACACTGTCTTCTCCTTCTCCGTTCTTTGTTCGTTTTTTGCCTTAGCTTCCTTTACTAACTCCTTTATTTTAGCTCTTTCTTCCTCATTTGCATCTCTCCTTAACCAGACATTTTCGAACCCCTCTTTGTCTGCTAATTTCCATGTCCTATTCATGATTTCATTTACTATTGCCTGGGACTTAAACTTCACCTTCAATGGCCTTGCCCCTCCTTCCTCATACTTACCTAACCTAAACACTTCTTCAATCTCTTCTAGGGCTTCATTGTTACCCTCCATGACTACTGATAATATTTCTTTAACTTTACTCAATTCTTCTCTTTCTCTTTCAGATCTTATCATGATACGCTTTTCTTTTACCCCTAAAATAATTACACATTTTTTCTTATCTGCTACATCCCTGACTAGAGCTTCTCTACTTTTCAATACCCTAACCACTTCCTTCTCCACCTTTTCCTTGCTTTGTTGTTCAATAATCTCTTTCAAATTTACATTCCCTTCCTCCTGAATTTTCTTCCACCCCTTTTGTTGCTCCTTGATTTCCTTAATATGTTCATCTTGCATCCTTGATTTTGAATCATACTCCTCTAATTTACTTTTCATTCTGTCTCTTTCTTCTTCCAACCTCCTGTTTTCCCTCTTGAGGTGTTCTATTTCATTTGTGGCAGATTCGTTGCTCGTTTTAAATTCCGTGACTTCTCTTTCCTGTTCTGCACTGCGTGTGTAAACTTTTTCCAGCTCGTTCTGTAAACCTTTGATCTCTCTCTCCTGTTGTAAGGTCCTCTCCTGCAGCTCCCTAATTACTACCCATACCTTCTTCAATTCCTGGACATTCTTCTCCGCCGTTTTTTCTACTCCTGCTACTCTTGTTTGATACAATTTTGAACTTCCATTTCTCGCACCTTCGTCAGAGAAACCCACAAATTCACTTTCGCCAGACGTAAACAAACCGCCGTCGCTTCCCGCCATGATGCACTGTACTGTATTTTGCTCTCTTTATCCCAGAGCCCGCTTTTTTTAAACTAATGTCCGACGGAACCACCACTCACGCACTCATCTCTATAATCACAATAGGCTGGTTTCCTTTCGCCGCTGATTCCACGATTATTTCCCTGCAGTCCAGGAGGACGTCTGTCCTGTGTGTGTGTGTGTGTGTGTGTGTGTGTGTGTGTGTGTGTGTGTGTATATATGCTACGCTAGGGAATGCTTCGCTCGGTATGATACCGTTCAAAGCAATCTCCCACGCAAAGCGCCACATCACATACAGGACACATGTGACTTGTGTCCCTCCTCTTCTTCGCCAGGGAACACAGAACGCACCGGAGCCTTTTCCGGTCTGGGATCCTCTCCCGTCAATGGCCCTGTGTCCGATCCAGCCGCAGGATGTTGTCGATGAACCTTGCACGCTTGGCTGGAGGTCCCCCTGGTCTTTCCTGGTCCTGCCTTCCTGGAGGTGTAGCTGCAGGTCCTGGCATGACAATGGCAGCAGGTTCTCCCGACGGACCAGGAACAGCTAGGTGGTGGTCTGGGTGCCTCTGCTGGTCGTACAAGAGATGGCAGCAAATGCTCCTCTCCTGGAGCTGGTGGTGTTCTCTCCTCTCCTGGAGCTGGTGGTGTTGGCTCCTCTCCTGGAGCTGGTATTGTTGGCACCTGTGCTGGCGCTGGTGATGCCGCAGCAGGTTGATGAAGTACTGGCCATTGGGCTGGAAGGTGAGGAGCATGGTGGATGATGTGCCCTGACGAGGGCCACTCTGCTTCGTCCAAGAAGACCAGCTTCTCAATGATCTCCTCGATAAAGTCCAGCAGAGTGACTGGCCCTCACGAGCACTTCTTGTACAGGGTGAATGCATTAAAGATGGCCATCTGAATGAAGTGGAATGTTATTTTCTTGGTCCACTTCACGGTTCGCCGGTGGATGGGGTAGTGCTGGACCATCTGGTTGAAGTGGTCCACCCCACCAACGTACCTATTGTAGTCATCCACCATGACGGACCTGTCCACGGTCCTCTGGACACAGGTCATACGCCCGTCAGGACCCCTGGCCTTCCCTCGAACCTGCTTTGTGACAGTGCCTGTGCTGTGGAAGGTCGACACCATGCTGACGATGTGCCTGTCCTTCCACAGCAATATGATCACATTATCCTTATGCATCGCTGTCATGCCCCCCTCTGGCAGGTCCTTGGTCTTGACAACGGCCTGCAGCTGCTTGGGTGCTCCCCTTGGCAGGCGTAGGGTCCCACAAACGTACATCCTTGCACTGAAGAGGCATTCACACAGGGATACAGAGTTATAATAGTTGTCCATGTAAACTTTGTATCCCTGGTCCTTTAGTGGTTCAACGAGGCCACAGACGGTGTTCGCCAGGCTCTTCTTCTGCCCCGTGTAAAATTCCTAATTCCAAATGTAACCCGAGGAAGCCTCAGCCAGGATATATAACTTGATGGCGAACTTTGAGGGCTTCGTGGGGTTGTACACGCAGAAGCTGAGACGCTCCTTCCATGCCAGTGAGCCTTCGTCCAGGCTGAGGTTCTCCTCGGGTACATAAACGTCTTGGAACCGCTGAAGGAGGTAATTTAGTACCTTGCGAACTCTGATAAGCCGGTCTTGGTTGTCCTGGGGTATGGTGAGTGAGCTGAATGCGTAGAAGTGCTTGAGGATGGCCCAGAAGCGTCTCCCACTCATCACTCGTCGGTACAGGGGGTGATTATGGAGCCTGGATGTCTTCCAGCAGTGACGGATGGTGGGCAAATTCATTACCTCCATGAAGAAGTACAGCCCCAGGAACTTGGCTATCTCCTCTTCATTACACAGGATCCATGCATCTAACGGTTCTAGGACAATTGCCACCAGGACAGTTCCCCCCTGGACATCTGCCCCCTGACAACTGCCCCCTGGATAACTGCCCCCATAGGATTATTTCCCCCCCGGACAACCGTCCCCCGGATAACTGTCCTCGTAGGATAATTGCCCCCTGCGGATAACTGCCCCCGCATCCACGACAGGCAAGAGACAAACATTATTATAAATGTATTTTTTTATAAATGTACTTTATAAATGTGTTCCATTGATGGCAACTGTACTGAAGCATCCTCTGAAATACCCTGAACTGCTTGGCTGATGATCTGCTGCGAAGTTCCGTGTGAGGCGATTGCTTGATTTTTGATGTCACGCTGAACAGCTAGCATTTCTGTACGACCCACCTTGACAACATGTGTATGTGTGTTGAAGCTCCCAACAATTTCTCCATCGTTGTTGTGCCGACGTTATTCACGCTCACAGGTCACCACGTCACTAGCTAAAGTCTTCTGTTTCACATATATGTGGCCTTTGTAAATGAGCTTTGGCTTGCCATGCTCACTTGGAATGAACTCCATGGTTGGATGAACCTACACCGTTGCTAGATATGAAAATCACAACCATAGACAGTTCTAATGCAACAGTATTGGTCTGGTTGGTGACCACAGACTGATACAACCGGCTTCACCCCACAACTCTGAAAGACTGTCAGAATGGAAGCTGTCATAACCAGCCAACACTTCAACTGATCAGGCTGGTTTATGTTTTCGAAATAGTGAGAATGACACTGTGGGTCGACGAACACGGCTTGCTCTTCATAAGGCCAGCTTAGTAAACATGTTTTGTACTGGTGGCTTTGACGTATGTTTGTTGTGCTGCCAGTTTGGGGGGCAGTTATCCTACGAGGGCAGTTATCCGGGGGGCAGTTGTCCAGGGGGAAATACTCCTATGGGGGCAATTATCCAGAGGGCAGTTATCCAGGGGGCAGTTGTCCAGGGGCAGATGTCCCGGGGGCAACTGTCCGGGGGGCAACTGTCCGGATACCACGTCCAACACAGTCCCCAGGAATGATGCGTAGTTATTGATCTCGTGGGCCAAATACGTCAACAACTCCCTGGTGAAAAACAGTTGGAAGAACTGTATGGGAGTTGCTGGCGGATCCACCTTCATTCCTGGGGATCCTGTGAAGGGCCCATTACGAGGTGTAAATGGGTCACTGCTCCACTCTAGATCCTCTGCGGCAACACCTCTCACAGGGGTGGCAGTGGGTTGGCCAAGCAACACCCTTCGGCCTCCTCGGGAACCCCTGGGCCGTCCCCCGTAGCCAGGCCGTGGACCACGGCGGCCTCGTTGAGGAGGTGACGGTTCTGGCGATGATGATGATGATGATGATGGCTGCTCCTGCCGCAGGACGTCGGGTGGAATGAATGCCGTTGGTGACAGCGTCCGTGTTGACTGGGCTGGGGAGGAAGACACGTTCGCATCCTGCAGTCCTGGAACCAGCGTGACATAGCTGGGACCAGCAACTGGTGACGTGGACTCAGCCAAGGGGGAAGTGGCGGCTGCTTGAGGAGAAACCGTGACAGCAGCTGGACCAGGAGGTCCGACAGAGGGCGATGGCTCTGCTGAGGGTGACGCCGCTGGTGGTGGTGTCCGCTCCCGTGGTGGTTGAGTTTTGGCCAAAGCCTCCTGACGGGGATGGTGCTGGACAGATCCAACGTCCTCCTCCTCCACCGAAATGTCGCTTGGCACATCCTCCTCCTCCTCACTCGTTGTCTCCTCGAACAAAACCTTATGCCACTTTGATGACAGGCCCTTTCTCTCTATTGTGCCTGGCACTTACACAAGACAAATGTCTAAGGAAGATGGTTCTTTGCTGAAAAGCGAGAGATATTATTCACTGTCACGCAACACCTTCCACTGAGATTAGCACTATGCAACTGATGTGATATTCGTTCGTACGACCAAATGCTGCACCATTTAGAAACACTTCACATAAATGAAAACTTTTCAGTGACTTAGGACAGTGTCATGCCTGTCCACAGGCATCCGTGGGTGTGTGCCATATACTGTACAGGGTGATTCACGAGTTTCTCCGGAAACTCTGGGAAATGCACGCTTATGCAATTCTAAGCGTAAAATACTCTATAAGTATAGGTGTTTAATGTAATGGTTTACAAGTGGGGAAATTTTCAAATCTGACAGATGTTAATGGGAGGTGGCCAGACTGGTGGCGGTCTTGCTGTGTTGCCAAGTTACTCAATTTTCTTTTAAATTTTACAAGTTGTTCTCATTCTGTATGAAACTATTCTTTCATTAGTCGTCAGGTAAGCAATTGTTCTACAAAGAAAAGTATGTCACTTTAAAGTGACAAATAAATCTGCTATTGAAGGAGTAAACATGGCAAAGATGCAATACCAGTGATACTCAGACTAGCTCAAACTGACAGTTCCCGCCAAGTGCTAGCGAGTGTGGTAGGCCTATTTATTCCGGGTACGGTTTCACCCACATTTCGCTACAATGCCATTCACTTTTACAAATGTGGAGTATGCAGATATGATTTTTATCTATGGGTTCTGCAATGGCAACACTGAAGCATCAGCAAGAGAATACAGACAGAAATATCCAAACAGGAGCCCAGATGCAAAAGTGTTTTACCACGTCTACATGGAGAGGCAAGTTGAAGTACGATGCATAGTAGGAATGGTACATCACAGCCCTAGCATAATTACAAGAAGAATTTCATCCCGACTTAGTGTTCCACAAGCGAAGGTATGCAGGACATTAAAGTGGGAAGGTCTGTACGCATATCACATACAACAAGGTTAGCATCTACAACCTGGAGATTCTGCTCAATGACTTGATTGCAGTACTTGGCTAGCAGATCATCCTCAGCTGTGCAAGTACATTTTATACACTGATGAAGCCATATTTACCCACAGTGGATCACATAATACTCGTAATGCACACTGGTGGTCAAAAGAAAATCCCAAGGAAACAGCTGAACGGAACTTTCAACACCGATTTTCAGTTAATGTGTGTTGCGGTATGATTGACAACCAGCTGATTGGACCACATATCTTTGAAGAGAGGCTTACAGGAGATGTCTATGTTAATTTTATCAGAGATGAACTTCCCTTGTTACTTAAAGATGTGCCTCTGAAGACACGGTGACGTATCATTTTTCAACATGATTGGGCGCCTCACATTCACATCTTTCAGATTTGAAAATTTCACCACTTGTAAACCATTACATTAAATACCTATGCTTATAGGGTATTTTATGCTTAGAATTGCATAAGCTTGCATTTCCTAGAGTTTCTGGAGAAACTCGTGAATCACCCTGTAAATATACAGTGAAAGCTCGATTATCCAGGCTCGGATTATCCGGGCCGTGACTGAATGGTTCATGGTAGATTAATACATAGAATTATTCGTATGATAGCTCAGGTTTAAACACGAAGCATCCGGTTGCTAGCGAGCGAGGCACGGGTAAACGAGCGTGAGTCTGTCCCCCCACCCACACCTTCTGCTCACAACTCGATCACATGGATAGCAAGGTGGAGTTTGGTTAGGCGATTGATAACCTAACCTAGCCTAACCTTGCTTAACTACCTAATAATTTAACCTATCCTAACCTGGGCTCCAGCTGGAGAATTGGAAAATGAAATCCACTTCTAATTGAAATGCACTTCATATTATGCTGAATAAGTTTCTTCCATTATGCCGGAAACAGTCGTTGGTACGGGCTAAAGAACGTGATGATGATAAAGGAGGAAATCTTTCAGCAAGAGAAGGTAATTATTACCAAATTCAAAGTAGAATAATACAGAAAACAAACTAGAGGAATATGAATTGAACTGGTAAAGTCTTTAGGCTATATGCTTAGACGAAAAATTATGGGTTTCACAATTTTAGGGGACAAAATGGAACAGAAATGTTTCCTAATCAGAAAAAAATTACTCTACCATCTCAAGTGTCCTCTTAAGTTAGCATTCAGTTTCACATTCTTCGTTAGATATTGCGCTTCCTATTTCAGACTGGCAGAGCATATAGTTATTTCTGTCTCTTTCAGTTAAGTGTACATTATGTTCATTCTTTTGTTCGTTCTTAAGTGTGTGTGTGAAAGAGAGAGTACTGATGCAAACAATAATGTATTCCATTAACCCCTTCATAGTTGTCAGCCTTGAACGATGCTTTACTGTACAGGTGTCAGTGACGGTGAGTTAGCTATAAAAAAACTGCGAGCAATTATGGGAAGGGATCGAAGGTCACTGATATGTTTACACGACACTGTCGCAAGCTGCCAGGCGGTCACTTCCTATCAGATGTCTTCGCCGATATGTTAAAATGCTAATGTAACATGCCCCTTAATTTTGAGTAAGTTTCTTCCATTATCCCCAAAACGATAGTAGGTAAGGCTTAAGGAACATTATGATAATAAGAGAGGAAATCTTTCTGCGAGAAAGGTAATTTACCACCCTCAAAACAGGCAGAAAAATACAGAAAACAAACTGAAGGAATATAAATTGACTTGGCAAGGTCATTAGGCTGTATGCTTACACGAAAATTTATAGGTTTCACAATTTTAGGGGACAAAATGGAGCAGAAACGTTTAGTTAGAAAAAAAAAACTTTCGTCTCACGTCTTCTCGTAAGTTAGCATCCCACATTCTTTGTTCAATGTCTCGGTTCCCAACACATTTCGGACCGACAGAGCATACAGTTATTTCTGCTCTTTACAGCTGAGTGTACATTTACTGCTCATTCTTCGTTCGTTGTTATGTGTATGTTTGAGACAGTATTGATACAAATAATTATGTGTTTCCATTAACCCCTTCATAGCTGCCATCCTTGAACAATGCATTACTGCACCGGTGTCAGTGATGTTGAGTTAGGGAACTATAAAATCTGCGAACAATTATGGGAAGGGAACGAAGGTCACTGGTATGGTTATACAAACCTGCTGTACCATCCCAAACAGCCGGGCGGTCACTTCATCCCAGATGTTTTTGTCAATATGTTTTAATGCTAATGTAACATGCGCCCTAATTTTATTCTTTCACGATTCATAGCAAATCAGAAGATGGGTGTAGGGACAAAAAAAAATAAAAAGTGCACCAGACGAGTCTTACCACATCTGTAAGAAAAAGAAACTGATTTTAGAACTTAGAAAAAATGGTTCCAAGGCCTGCCACGGGAGCAC
>JAGKTI010039075.1:0-10618 GCA_018397915.1 Birgus latro | reverse complement strand
CTTTTGTCCACCATCCTTCATCGAGGGATAGGGAGGGACTTGAAGCATATTTTTTTATAACACCGCAGCAGAGCCACCTAGTCATATCGGTTCCTCCACGTGAACGTGTCCCTGTTCAGGGCCTTCATGAGACGTCAAGCTGCGATGTGTTTTAGCTATATTGTCGATGTCTGACTGGTTATAATGAATCTGTTGACATTTTTCTCTAACACTGCTTCCTTTTCTTATGTACATATGTTTGTGTGTGTGTGTGTGTGTGTGTGTGTGGCCATAACCTTTTTCCTGTCAAGTTAGTTTTGTCTGGCTCTTCATCCCTCCGTCATCGCCTGGCCTCATAACATCTTGCACAATATTTCTTCATTTTCCTTCATGTCTCATCCAATCATCCCTCCTGTTTGTCTCCGCCAGCGTCCTTCCATGTTTGCCTTTGGTATTTTTCCTCCTTGCTTACCTCTGTTATTTTTCCGCCTCTTCCTCTCTCTTTGCCTCCAGTGTTTTCCTTCTCTTCCCTGTTTTCCTCCATTATCTTTCCTTCTCCTCCCTCGTTGCCTTCGTTATCTTTCTTTCTTCTCTATGTTACCCTCCATTAATTTTTTTCCTCCCTATTTCCCTTTAATTATCCTTCCCCCTCCTCCTTCCTTGCCTTCGTCATCTTCTGCTTGTTTGCCGTTATTATCTTCTTTCCTCCTCCATTTCTGCTTTCCTTACCCTCTTCTTTGTTTACCTCCCCTAATTTTTCTCCGCTTCCCTGTTTACCTCCGTTATCTTTCCTCGTTCACGTCCCTGTTTACTCTGTTATTTTTCCTCTGGCAACTGTCTGACATTGATCTGTGAACATTCACAGTAAATAATCTACTGGCTCCATCTAGGGTCCCGAAACAATGAAAGGAAATTACAATCCATTAGAATTATTTTGAATTAAAGTAGTTAGAGCTCACTGGACTTTCACACGGTTTCGAGCCAGTGCAGAGGAAACATATATAGTTATGGTGAACAAATCTCTTTGAATATTTGTGGTTGTGATGGAGTGGAACGCCTTCAAGTGGTGGCACTGATACAAGAGGGCTGCTCGACTTCCCGGTCATGAAGGCGTCCCTCAGCTCCCTCCCTATCCCCCGTAAAGAGGGGGGACGGATACTGCAGAGGAGTAACTTCATCTGAAGTCCAACAGGTTCATATACAGACGAAACTGTAGCCACAACAACATCAACAACAACAACAACTACAACTACAACAAAAACTACAACAGGAACGACCACAACGACGACAGTCCTTTATCACAGTACAGGACGCCGACCTTTAACAAGCGGAGTTGTCTTGCAGGTGGACACAGCCATCAGCGTCTGTATGGCTTATGAAGTTAAATTATCTTGCCAGACTGCAAATTATGGTCAACAATTAATTTCAACCTGTACCGAAACCAAAGAATAGTTCGATGGCAGCAATATATGATAAGCGTGTGTGTACTTCTGTGAAAAAATAAGCAGATTAGTTTTCTGCTGTCTTGCTTGGAGTTAAATCAAATTAGCAGTTTATGTGGAATATTTAAAATATTGAATCCGGGAATGAATTTACCTTTTTTTTTCTGGCATCTTCTGACACAACTATTCACCTAGGGATAGACTATACTCAAGGAAGGGTTAAAAAAAAAAAAAAAGGATTAAGAAGCCTGNTGTGTGTGTGTGTGTGTGTGTGTGTGTGTGTGTGTGTGTATGTGTGTCTGTGTGTGTGTGTGTGTGTGTGTGTGTGTGTATGTGTGTCTGTGTGTGTGTGTGTGTGTGTGTGTGTGTGTATGTGTGTCTGTGTGTGTGTGTGTGTGTGTGTGTGTGTGTATGTGTGTCTGTGTGTGTGTGTGTGTGTGTGTGTGTGTGTATGTGTGTCTGTGTGTGTGTGTGTGTGTGTGTGTGTGTGTGTGCATTGCTCATGAGAAAAGTCGCCCTGCGTCCACAACTCTGGCAATATTGAACGTGGCAGCTGCTCTGACACGCACCTCATTCTCATCTCTTATTGCCTCCCAGCCAGGGGAAGGCCTTGTTGTACCATTATGGCGTACGTAGAAGTTAGACAATGTAGTTGGTATTTATGGCATGTACAGTACATATACGCATACACACACGCACTCTCTCTCTCTTTCTCTCTCATCCACGGGGAGACTTTCTCTAATTATATGGGTACGTATAAGGGTTATGTTCTTAGTAAATTTGGAAATTTCAAACCAGCTCTCCCTTAGCGATGTATTCCGTGCATTAAACCTGAATATCATCTTGTATTCTGGCACAGTTGAGTTTTTATGGAGTTGTATTCTCATTGCCTTTGGTGATTTCCTACATAGTTATTTAATTATTCATATTTCACCCAGACAATTCTTTGCTCGTTGTTTATGTGGTTTCAGTATTGACAAGGCTTGTATAAATGAGCATCGTGATATGTGCAGAATGATTAGCGAAAGAAGAGTAACGAAATCTTATAAAACCACTTACAATTACAAACCTGCGACAGTTATTTGACGGTAATTGTCGCCGGTACAACACACAAGCACACACACACACACACACACACACACACACACACACACACACACACACACCTGCAAGTAAAAATATACATGCATTCATACATACATACATACATGTACATATACATACATGCGTTCGTACGTACGTACATAAGAGAAATATAGAGCCCCCCCAAAGATTGAGTGGTTGACTGATNGTAATTGTCGCCGGTACAACACACAAGCACACACACACACACACACACACACACACACCTGCAAGTAAAAATATACATGCATTCATACATACATACATACATGTACATATACATACATGCGTTCGTACGTACGTACATAAGAGAAATATAGAGCCCCCCCCAAAGATTGAGTGGTTGACTGATGAATGGATAGAGATACGTAGGTAGGTAGGGGTATCTGTGTGTGTGTGTGTGTGTGTGTGTGTGTGTGTGTGTGTGTGTGTGTGTGTGTGTGTGTGTGTGTATAGACAGATAAACAGATCACACGCACAAACATACCCACACATCAGGGATAAACAGACACACAGCTACTTAGATCTAACACATAGAAGCATCTTACACACAGGGTCAGGCTGGGAGTTGCTTCGGTGGATTTCGTGGCATTTCTTCCTCAGCTACTTGTTCTGCACTTTGCATTATTAATGGAGCTAATGGCCATGTTATAAAGGCATAAATAAAGGAAAATGCTGAAGTACAAGATCAAAAATAAACAGCTTAGAATGAGGTGCTACGAAGCCTCCAATGCCATGAACAATATTGCCCATAGTGACCCCGGCAAAATGGTACCCAGAAGCAGAATCAATTCTCATTCATAATTCAGGCTAGCGTGCATAATTGCCTTCTAAACTACACCATTACCAAAACAATTATCCACACTCCAGTCACGGCTCTTATTTGGGGATACTGTAAATACCGACCTGTTTCATTATAGTCGATTTGTCTGCCTGACGGAACTGGCCACTCCTGTCATGAGGAAAATGAAAATATACTTTATATAATAAATAAACGTGAAGCCAGATGTCACGAGGGAAATGAGAATAACGCTCTGGTCGATTATCACGAGAGAATCGACTCGTGAAATCAAGTGGCGATTTCACCCTTATGCTGGCTTACTTCGCCAATTCTCTGGAGTCGAGAATTTATAGACTTTCTCAACAGTACAAAGCAGAGACTAAACGCTCAAGAAGGCTGTATTACTGTATAACTGTATTCAAATAATAATAATAATAATAATAATAATAAACAGGATCTTGGCTGAGCCAAACTCCTAGCTGGCACAACGGATTTAAGGATTAATACCAAGAGCTGGCCTAAGTACCAGTCGTGATTAATATAAGTAGTTGTGCTAACCTGGAGTAGTAAAAGTGTACTAAATATGTGGGAAAATCAACCACGACTGTTACATTTAACGAAGGTCAAGAAAACGAACTGTAAATTTATTAATTACATGAAAATAAATTTAAGTTACATGAATCTATTCAAAATCAAGAAAGGGAAATGCACTCACTCAAGCACTCAAACAAATAGCTAAATAACTAAAGAACCTTAAGCCTAGGAAAAAACAAAAAGAAATACTAATCAATAGAGATCAGACCGTCGCTAATGCAGTCGATCACCAGGCTGGTGGAAGATTCGGGAAAACGCCGATACTGCAGGATGTTCGAGATCACTAGAAGAAATCTATCCGCGTTGGGTATCGCAAACCCGCTCTTCGTGACTGCTAAGGGACGACTAACTGTGTTTGAGTGTCCAACGTAAGGGACGTGTGAAAGAGGCGTGGCTCAGAGAAATGCACTGTCTGTGCATAAAGACAATCACTCGCGAAAGAATGACGAAAGTTTTGACAACTTGATGCAAATATAAGTACACGAGTGGACGGTTAAGAGAATGGCGAATTCTCACGGATTTCAGAACTATTCATCGTTCATACAAATCACCCGATGTTATGATTTACAGTACGATACACAATTTCACGATGTAGGAAATTCGTGACAACTCCCACAAGCTGAGTACTGCGTCGTGGTTGCGTAAAGATCGATGAGCTTTAGTTATGAGACAGTTGTCAGTGTTGGTTTATATTAAAACAAATTGTGTTCAGTGCTTTTTAATTACTCAAACTCAGTTCCGTCATAATTAGTGCCCCTGCCATCTCCTCGCTTTTACAATATTGATGCTCCTATTGCTACAGTCCCCATGCTTCACCTTCACTGTCATCATATACTTGTTCTAGTGCCAACAAGCTGTGAAACCACTCTCACACCAGTGCCAGTAGGATGTGCTACCACTCTCAAACCAGTGCCAACAAGCTGTCTCACTACCTTTGCTTCAGTATCAACAAGCTGGGCCACCACCTTCAATTCAGTGCCAACAAGGTGTGCCATCACTTTAATTTGAGTATCAACAAGTGGTTCCTCCACTTTAGCTTTAGTATCAACAAGCTGGGCCACCACTGGAGCTTCAGTGACAAGATGCTGTGCCACCATTATAATTCAGTGCCAACAAGCTGTGATACCACTTTTAATTCAGTGCCAACATGCTGTGCTGCCACTTAAGTTTAAGTACTAACAAGCTGTGCCACCACACTAACTTCAGAGCCAAAAAGCTGTGCCACCAATTTCGGGTTAGTGCCTCCACAACTTTCCTCCACCATTTCCTGCCTTTTCGTTAATACCTCCACAGTTTCTCTCCCCATAGCCATATTTTCTCTCCACAACCTTCATGTTCACCTACTGCAACCTGTGATTTCCGGTTCTGGAGTGTTTCCATTTTTAATCCCAAAGGTGAATGAAAATTATCAGTGGTAAAAAGTATGAAATAAAATCACGCAACAGGACCAGATGGATTATTGGATATTTCTTCTACCCCCTTCATTACGAGAGGCCCCTCCCGGGCTGAACAAGATTATGAGGAGCCAAAATACGAGTGCCTTATATGTTTGCTATGATGCAGTTGTTAACCCGTCTGCTTTTTGGAAAGTCTACGCACTCCGTTACCCATATTTCATCGATGAAGCATTCGCATGTGGCGGTCAAAACTTCCCTCAAAGGACAGTAATCTTGATCAAGTTCGGTATGTCAGATATTGGACCCGCCATGGTTGCGTGTGCAAAGTTTCATTAAATACGTATGTTGAATACGAAGCCGATACGAAATGTATAGTTAATGGCATAAAAATGCCATCACCCTGAGGATTTAATTAGTTAACCTAATCGTTATGTCTACAAAGCTGATCGAGGAAGCAGACTAGAGGGAGTGAATACCGTATTCCGATCTCAGCTTTGCAGAACATTGGCAAATGATTACGCAGTTTAACCTCAACGTTACGGTGCATGAAGGGAAGGGAAAAGGATACGGTAAGTCAAGAGAGGAATTTGTGAAGAGGAAGGAAAGAAAGGAGAAGGCAGGCGAGGCCATTTGAAGGGCAGAGAAAGATCGTGGCTTGTGAGGATGAGGGGATGGGGATGGGGAGATATGTATGTCCTGTGTGAGGGGATTACAGGTCATTACTGGCGAGATGAGTGAAATAGTTGGCTAACATAATGGAAGAGAGGAAGAAAATGAAATCTTGTACACATAAATATGTTATGTATGTATTAAACTCTGCATATAAATGGGGTTACCTTTCAATTGAATATAATCATCTGGCGGTCACAAAACAAATATACGAAATAATCTCTTAAGAAAGCACCCGAAATATTTCCTTTTTTTACACATGGAAACGATGGGTTAAACTCTTGAGAACATTCTCCAGTAATATTTAATGAATAAGTATACCCTGTTCTGTTCAATAGACCCCCCAAAGGAAATTTTTACTACAAATGAAATACATTACCCATTCTGAAATATTAGCCTCACGAAAAATCGTGACCATTTACCACTCTCACTGTGAAAAAAAAAAAAAAAAAAATCTATCACATGGCTGAGGACACATTTTGATTTGAGTGTATACTATCGTGCTAGTGGGGTTGAAAGATTTGGTTTTGCAGTCCGAGCAGCTTCCTAAAGTCAATAAAATCCCCAGGAAATAATGGTAAGACACTATGGGCAGGGGCAGATGGAGTGTAATATTTAGCCGAGATCCTTAAACCTGTGGAAGGTTATTCACTCACTATGCTGGGATGCTAGGACTTTTGCAGAGTAATTAAAAATATTACCTTACACCTAGAAGCTAGAAATATGAATCCGTTAAACCTTGAACTGCAGTAGAAGTAATATTTACACCGACGACAGCAACAACAACAATAACAACACCACCACCACCACTACTAACAAGAACAACAACAACAGTACAGTAATAATCATCATAATCATCATCATCATCATATAATAATAGTAATGCACATACAGTATCTTCACTTTTGTCACCATCAGAAGTACCAAAACTGGTACAACAACCACAATATCAGACTTTTTGCCAAACTTCTCAGCGTCAACTTTCGAGTCCTTGTAAAGTTGGATGGGATATCGTACTGTAATTGTAGCTTCTCGGTCAGGATTAGAGCACCAAATGCACACACACCCTGGCTTTGTGTGTGTGTGTGTGTGTGTGTGTGTGTTTTTTTTTATGCAGTCATAAATGAGTCGGAATTTGACATAGTTTAATGCTTTATGTGTTGTTGTAGCAGTCACTGTGAGGCTAATTTATTGGTTGTCTCTAACATTGTCACCCACTCACTCACTCACTCACTCATTTGCTGAGTTACTGTACTTTCTTGAAGAACTAGATTCAGGCCCTATGAGATGACTATTAGGAAAACAAAATTTTGCTCTGGGGTTGGCCTCCTCCCGGGCAAGGTTTCAGGCAGATCCTCAGTTGCGCTGTTGAATGACCAGAAACAAAGGGGAAACAAACTTCATCCAAAATTTCGACCGGCCAGAGATTCCAACTCATTGTACTCGAGTTGCGAGCTGGATATGCTAAACTTGCCCCATCGGCTCGTAGCAGGGTGAACAAGGTAAAGTCGGAAAATAGAATGGATAAGATGGAGAAAGGTGGGAAGGTAAATACAATAATATCTAACAAAGAAAAGAGTACAATTGCTCTCGGACCTGGGGCGAGACAAATTTGGATTCTCCGTGTCAAATAACCTTATGTGGGAGCACTTTTATGTCTCAGTGGGCTTAAATGAAGGAGTTTTACTGAAGTTGCTGCTAGATGTTGCCACCACAGGTGTCAGCAGATGGCAGATATGAATTCTCCATGTCAAATTACCCTACATGGCACAACTTTCATGTTTCCAAAGGCTTCCTTTTAACAAATGAACCAGAAGCAGAAGAAGAAGAAGAACGCTGGCCACTCATTGACCTGCTGGCTATCGCCGCAGGTAATAAAGAATCTAAAGAAAGAATGGACAATGGAGTAAGGAGAGGACTGGGAGGGAGATATATGAGAAATATGCTTGTACATGGGAGAAAAAGAAGGAGACAAAGAAAAAGAAAGAGTAAGAGAAATATAGAGCCTTCCAAAAAATACCCTGGAAATTTAAAGACACTGCTTTCATCTAATATCTATACATCTCACAGCTGCGTTTGAAAAGGTTTTGTATATATGCAGAAAGAGGGAAGCAAATCTGGAAGCTTATGAGAGAAAAAAAGGATAAAAGTTTGACAAAATTAAAATATATCAATTTTGTGATGACTGGACACACTGCCTTTAATACATAAGACCTTGTGGGAAGAAAGCCACTAATGAAGACTTCCATGAACTGACTGACTTGATACATGAACACCTGCGAATAAAAGTTAATTACTCTGTCAGAGGTGTGCATAGAAAAATTTTAACTGTTTATGGGCTGAGGTAAATAAAGGCTGTTGTTGTTGTTGTTATTGTTGTTGTTGTTGTTGTTGTTGTTGCTATGGTGGTGGTGGTGGTGGTGGTGGTGGTCCTAAGTTCATCGGATAGGGATGAGTTGAAGGACGTTTGTATAGCCGGGCAGTAGAGTCGCCAAGTTGTGTTGGTGCCACCATATGAAGGCGCCTCTCTCTGACACCAAAGGAGGTGGGATGATAATTTTCAAGTTAGGCTGTCCTGCTTCGTTGCGCTACTGTAAACGCTATAATTTTTCCATCATGTAGTTGCCACGTTATATTTACCAAACGTATTCTACTCGTTTCTGCTTGACCTTCGTCGACAACGTTCCCTAGAGTGTCGGAGATTGTAATTAATGATAAATAAAAACTCTAAATTTAAAAAAGTGATACGGAGAAGAGGGAGAGTTATACACGCTGGAAAGGCAGTAATGCGGGGGAAAAAATCGAGAGAAACCTAAGTATATAAATAAGAGGAGAAAGACAAACATGGACGAATACTCTTTAGACGGAAATGAGTGAAGGAAGGTTACAAAGCATTGCACCAGAGGTTAAAAGGAGATGAGGGACGGTTACAAGAAAGTGTGAGGAAAAGAAAGACGATGATGATGGGAAAGAAAAAGTTGGTAGCAACAATTAGAAAGGCAGAAGATGGACACATGGAGAGGATGAAATAAAAGGGATAGAGAGGAGGAGAAGAAAAGAAAAAGAAAAAAAAAAAAAGAAAAAGAAAATGAGGAGGAGTGGAAAAAAGAGAAGGAAAGGAAAAGGGAAGACAAGAGGAAACGAGGTGAGATGAGGAAATTAAAGGAGGTGAGCAACGAAGAAGAGGCGAGGAATAAAGGTATAGGGAGGAGAAAGAAGAGGTTGATGAGAACATATATCAGAAAACCAAGTTGGGGAGGATGAAAAACGAGTAAGAGTTCATGATGAAGAAGAAGAAGGAAGAGGAAAGACAGAAGCAAACCAGACAGTAGTGGTGTGTTCCATTCTTTATTTTATTTATTTATTCATTTATTCATTTATTTATTGAGGGGGACAGCCCAAAACAATCTCAATCTCTCTCTCTCTCTCTCTCTCTCTCTCTCTCTCTCTCTCTCTCACACACACACACACACACACACACACACACTGGTATAGGTGTCAGAGTTCAAGCTGCAAAAATGAAACCACTGCAATACGTTACATCAACTCGACGGCTGCAGTATCAGGTATCCAGGCCAACACCAGGCAAGATTTATAAACTCCCCTAACTTTAATTTGTGTATATACTTTAACTCACATAACTACCGTACGCTTCACTAGGAAATTAAAATGAAAATCGAAGTAACAGATTAAGGAAAAGCATAACGATCCGCATTAATGTGTAACTGTTATGGAGATTTGGTATCCCTGTAAATTAGTTTGGATTCATTATAAACGGGACTCAGGGTAAGATTCGGAGAGGCAACCAACAAGTGCCTCTCATGCTCTCAGCACCGTGGTTCATTGTTGCAAACTGGCTAGAATACTGTGGGGAAACTGTATGGCTGGTAGAAATAAGTTGCAAGTGATGGTGGGAACACTGGTGATGGTGATAGTGGTCATGTGAGGATGATGCCGATTTCACTGACGGGATGATGGTGGTGGTGTTGATGACACGACATTATTGGTGATAGTGATGATAATGATGGTGTAACAGACGTGTGTACGAAAATATGCTTGAAAGTTTAAGATAAGGCAACACAGTCACACATGTGTAGACGCGCCTCTGCGTTACTTCTTGGCGTCAAAACTGGTACACGAAGCATATCAATGATAAGAAAACCACAATAACTTAAATGCATGTTGTTTTCATTTACCTTGAGTGTAAGGTTGGAGAGGGTCGCCTTCTCGTGGTGGCAGTGATATAATCGGATATACAAACGTTTCTCATTTCCCTCCCTATACCCTGTATGGAGTCTAATGAACCGTGGGAGAACAACTTCATCCTGCAGTCCACTGGGTTCAGGTTCAACTGAGCACCAACAACGGCTACAAACTTGGGTGTACCAAGCGGGAATATAGCTGTGAGATGGAAACCTAAGCAGGGGAACCAACGACTACGGAGCTTCGAGACGGGGGGGGGGGGGGGCGCAGATCGATAATCCATTTGCCAGCCCGGGGAATGAAGGGAAATTAAAATGGAAGGGAGGATTGGATGTGGAGAGACACTGGAAGAGGAGAGGAGGCGGGAAGGAGAGAAGAATAGAAAAAAGAAGAGGAAGAGGAGGAAAGAAGAGAAGAAAAGAGGACTGTAG
>JAGKTI010039074.1:364-10619 GCA_018397915.1 Birgus latro | reverse complement strand
TAAATCTGCATTACTTGAG
Source organism: Birgus latro (assembly GCA_018397915.1). Taxonomy (NCBI): domain Eukaryota; kingdom Metazoa; phylum Arthropoda; class Malacostraca; order Decapoda; family Coenobitidae; genus Birgus; species Birgus latro. The sequence goes on along the minus strand of JAGKTI010039074.1, from coordinate 10,600 downwards.
TGAGGATGCGATATCAGTACCTCTCTGACTGTATCGTTTATAAAGGCATGTTGAAGCCTTTATAAACGATACGAACATACGATATCAACACCTCTCTGTTTGTATCGTTCCAACTTGCCTATATAAATTAAACATCAATGCCTCTGTCTGACTATTCCTACAACCATCACAACTACTGCTACAACTAGTATCACAACTACAACCATCACAACTACTACAACTATTACTACTACTACTACAATACTACTACCACAACTACTATTGCTACTACTGCTGTGCTACTCCCATTACAACAACTACAACCATCGATATTACTACTGCTGCTACAACAACAATTACTACTACTATTGTAACTACTACTCTCACTACAACCACTACAACTGCTAAAACCCTTACTACTACCACTACTAATATTCCACCTCTTTCACTAACCCATGCCTTACCAGCACATCGGTCAGCCCATCAGAGTCCAACTGAAGGCAGCGCTGATGGGGTTCACTAAAGGTCATGTTGTGTGCTTTACTTGATCTAGAAAAAAAAAAGAAAATCAATTAAATCTACTCATAGTACATCAGAACAAAGCATTATATATCTTGCTATCTGTTTGTCTATTTATGTCTGTCTGTCTATTTGTCTGTCTATTTACCGGTCCATCCATCACTTATAAAGGCTCCTGCAAGCTTGTATGTGTTCGGCTTGATCACCGGAAGGCTGCCGTCCGTGCTGCTCAATCTCTGGCAGCCTCTCTGTTAGTCCCTTATTCCTGAGGTCACATTCTATGACCGTTTTTTTTTTTACTGTCTGATACACTGCCATATTGAACAACGTCTGCCTATCAGATTTCATTTATTTCCCGAACTACTACTCTTTGGAACTCACTGCCCCAGAATAGTTTCCCCCAAAACTTCAACTTACAGAAGGTGAAGTCCAAGTGTTATAGATTTTTTATGGATGGAGGTTGCTTGTTATCTGGTATACGGATTTTTTTTCCCCCTTCCTCTGTTTATCTTCTGTATAAAAAAATTCCATCCATCCATCCACCATCCAATCCTACATTGCCCCATAAGGAGCGTGGGAGCCTGGGGCTAGGCAAGTTGGTCCTGACATTTAAGATGAGAGTGATCAGCCTCACTCATCCCTGAGTGGCATTACTTGAACAATAAACCCCAACCACCCCTTGGATATAAACCTTCACCGGCTCAAACCAATTGGAGTTCCGTTATTACCCACTAAACCACCAGGCGACAAAATTTGGTTATATGGTTACCAACCAGCGTAACAAATGATTTCCTGATGTACAGGAAACCATTTGGCTTGTCACTCAGTGTAGAGTCTATCTATCTATCTATCTATTGCCAGACGCCTTAACCCCGTAAGGGGTGGCCACAGACAAATAGCCTCCATGTCACTCTGTCCCCCGTCATTTCACATGACAGTATTGTGATACCAACTCTGATGTATGGAAGTGAAGCTTGGACGCTGTTGGAAGGACAGAAGTCAAGAGTGAGAGCAGTGGAAATGAGTTATTTGAGAGGGGCATGTGGAGTCACATGGAGAGACAGACTAACAAATGAGGAAGTGAAGGAGCGTTGTGGTGTGGTTGAGGATGTGATGGGAAGCGTTAGGAAAAACACGTTAAGGTGGTTTGGGCATGTGGAGAGGATGGAGAGTGAAAGACTGGCGAGGAGAGTGTATGTGAGTGAGGTGGAGGGGGCGAGAGGGAGGGGGAGGCCGAGGATGAGATGGAGGGATGGAGTTGAGAGGTATATGAGAGAGGGGGGTGTGAGTTGGGAGCGTGGTAGTGAAATGGCAGGGGACAGAGTGACATGGAGGCGATGTGTTTGTGGCCACCCCGTTCGGGTTTAAGGCGTCTGGCAATAGATAGATAGATAGAATATCTGATGTACACAATCTTTTCCCTTCCTAAAACCTCCCTGTTCTTCTCCAATTAATCCCCCTGTTGTTTCCCTAACTCTGTCAACAAGTATCCTACCAGATACTTTTCCTGTTACACTAAGAAGGCAAATGCCCCTATGATTACCACACACTTCTTTTTCCCCTTTTCCTTTGTACAGGGGAATAATTATACTTGACTGCCAATCCTCCGGGACTCTACCTTCTTCCCAGGCCAATTTGCACACCTTCCACATCCATTCTATTACTCTCTCTCCCCCATACTTCAGCATTTCACCACACACTCCATCAATTCATGGGGCTTTCCCCATTTTAACTTTCTTCATTGCTTCCATAACTTCCATCCTACTGATTTCTTCCTCTCTTCCCACATCCCTTCTTCTCCCAGCCATTCCCCAGCCACTTATATTTGGATTACTTTCATTTTCCATGTTCAATAATTCATTAAAGTGTTCTCTCCATCTGTTCACCTTTTGTCCCTTCTCTACTAGTAACCTAGCATTTTTATCTTTCACTCCCCAGCTAACTTCTTTGACATCCTGTCTAACTCTCTTTATCTCTTTCCAGAACATTTTCTTACATTCCCTCCACTTTGCACTCAAATTCCTTCCAAATTCCTCATCCACTCTCTTCTTACTCTCTTACTAATCATTTCACCTCTCCTCCTCCTCTCTACATACAACTCTCTTCCGTCTCTCAACTTCTTCGACGCCCCTGTTCCTCATCCACTCACTATATGCTTTCTTGTTTTGTGCCAGAGCCTCTCTCACCTCTTCAGTCCACCATGCTGTTCCCTGAACCCCCTTTCGTCTTCTCTTCACCCCACATACCACCTCACATGATGCACAGATTTCTTTTGTGAATACCTTGCACACACCTTCCACATCCCCCATCTGCTCCAATCTATGTTTACCCAATCGCTCCTCCACTCTCCTTTTATATTGTGCCTTTTTTCCATCCTTTTGTATCTTTTCTACCCTCCTCGTAAGAACTACTTCCTCAAGTCCTTCCCTTCTTCTCTTTTTCCGTATTGTTTGGACTTTCGAACGTCCACTCCCCCAACCTCTATATACTCTTGCATCCATTACACACCTTCTCATCTTTTCATCCACACACTCATAATTAATCATTGCCTTCCATTCATTCAGTTCACTATCCACCCTTCTCAACACTTGCCACGTATACCTATGGATCATCTTGAGCCTGAAGAGGGTACTAGCTATCACCAACCCCCACCCGGCACAAATGTCCACTAAAGCACTGCCATTCTCATCCATCTCTGCAGGCACTCCCCACTCACCAACCACTCCATCCACTTTCACATTCCCTGCTTTTCCATTCATATCTCCAGTAAAAAACACACTCATTCCTTCCAAACTTTTCCAAGCATGCTTCCACGTTTGTCTCGCACTCTGCTTGCACGATCTTGCGTTGGCGCATACATGCACACAATTGCCCACATTATCTCACCTACTCCCGTGCATATACCCCATCCATACTCCCATTCTCTCATACTTTCTCCTTTCCACTTAATTTCTGTTAATCCACATACATCCACTTTCGCACCCTCAAGCACCTGTACAATCTCTCTTTCACCTCATCATTTATTCCCCTTACATTCCACGTCGCAATTTATTAAATAAATTGCTTAGGAAAAGGTATTTGGGAGCTTCCTCAATTGACGAGAAAAAAAATGATAATGCTTCTTTCTCTGCGATTCTTTAGTACAGTAAGACGCACACACACTCACCTGTACTTGCTTGGGCAGGGTGAGTGATGACAGGAGAGAGATCAACGCTGATACACCTTCCTTAATCAAACGAACACGGTCCTGAAAATGAAAAAAATAAATCATCACCACCTTCACCACCACCACCACCACCACCATTACTGTTGTCATCATCATTTTCACCACAATCAATGTCACCATCATTAACTTTTTCATCACCACCACCATCACTTTCACCATCACTGCTGTCATCATCATCTTCACCACGATCACTGTCACTATCAGTCATCATCATCATTGTTTTCATCATCATCAATCATCATCACTATCACCATCATCATTCTCATCATCATCATCATCATCCAGACCTACTTTCCAACCCTATGATGGTGTGAGGTAGTGTGCAGGGCCGAAAATAACTCTATAGAATGAGAAAATAAAGTCTATAGAATGGACCACACACTCACTCCCTCACCGTCTCAGACCCTGGAATCCAAACAGCCACACTTAAATGCTACATATTCTAGCATCAATATCCTATACATCTCAGTAGTCAAGATGGAGAGATGGTTATTTTATGCTGTGATAAGTAGACAAACAGACAGACTGACAAATAAGGAAGTAAAGGAGCATTGTGGTGTTGATGTGGTTGAAGTGTTAAGAGAAATACTCTGAGATGGTTTGGCTATGTGGAGAGGATGAAGAATGAGAGACTGACTAGAAGAGTTTGTGAGTGAGGTGGAGGGGAAGAGGGGGAGGGAGAGGCCAAGAATGAGGAGAGGGATGGAGTGGAGAGGATGGAGAACAAGAGAGTGACTAGAGGAATGCATGTGAGTGGGGTGGATGGGAAGACCAAGGATGATACGAAGTGGAGAGGATGGACAATGAGAGACTGACTAGAAGAATGCATGTGAGTGAGGTGGAAAGGGAGACCAAGAATGAGATGGAAGGATGGAGTGAAGAGGATGGGGAATGAGAGACTGACTTGAAGAGTGCACGTGAGTGAGATGGGAGGAGAGACCATGGATGAGATGGGAAGTTGGAGTGGAGAGGATAGAGAATGAGAGACTGACAGGAAGTGTGCACGTGAATGAGGGGGAAGGGGAGACCAAGGATAAGGTGGAATGGAATGGAGAGAGATATGAGATAGCAGGTGTGTGATGAGTTGGAGGGAGGACAGGGGACGGGGCAACATGGAGGCAGTTTGTTAGTGGCCACCCCTTGCAGGAATATGGTGCCCTGCAAGAGACAGATAGAAACAAATAAACAGAAAAATAGATTAAGTTGCCTGATTCATATATATACCTGACAAAATATACAGTGTACTGAGTGTGGAGGTATCAGGCCATTCTCCAAAAGTGTTTTCAAGAGCTCCAAGCCAGGACTGCTGCAGTGCTTGTTGTCCACCACACTGTAAAACAAAAAACATAATAACGATGATAATACACACTTACAAGAGTTAGCAACACTATAGACGATTAAAGTCACTAAAATACTCGTTGATAAAAAATATCACACCCATGAATGAACAGTTTTGACTGGGCATTTTGCATTAAGCGTACACTGGGCTTCCATCCGGCAATCCCTTATACGCAGTCATTTCATTGTGTTAGTGATGAGTTCATTGCAATTGGCTTTCATATCCACATTCTTATCGCCTTTCTGAGTAAGAATAGTGCTTTCTTGAAGCTTGTCATAGCCTTAGTTTTCTGAAATTTAATATCTGCTAATTACCGCCACTCGACATCTGTCCTCATGCGTCACAGTCCCCATGGTGGGATAAAACATGGCTCACTTTTGACTAGCTCTCGGTGAAGGTGGACGTGAGTACGATTAATTTACTACACCATTGTGGCGATTAACCAAGGCTTTAAGTTCAATTTTTGTATGATTCGTATGATGTACGTTGATTTATACAATGAGAGAGAGAAAAAAGAATTACCAGTTAGCCTAGAGCCTGTGCTGCTACATGAGCGTGACTTCCTTCGCAGAGGACGTAAATCATTTTATTCTTTATTCCGACAACTTTGTTCAGCTCAGGGGAGACTGAACTGGATGATGATACAGCTTTATTAATCCCCTTCAGTATAAGAATTCTAAATGGTAAAATCGTTTGGCAGTAAGAATAAAACTATATCATCGAACTGAAAAAGATAGGTTTCTGACATCACTTTCTCGTTCAGAGGCTCAGAGGCTTACCTGATCATCATTTGGTCAATACATACATGATTCTAAATGGCACTGTAGACTTGGCACGACTTCTGTCTATATCACACATATCCTCTTGTACATTGAATAATGAAAACTGTCGATATTAAAATATACAGTACATACATTTTCTCTTCAGTTTTCATATTTTAAGTAAACATTAATGTGGCAATATTTTGCTGAGATGTCTACTAAATGCAAGGTATTATACAATTAAAACTTGGCCAGGTAATGGAATTTCGTCATAAAAACAAATCGAAGGGTAGCGTAGTGGCAAAGTTATAACACTAGTAAGAAAAGTAGCTAGGCATTTTCTTTTTCTTTTTAGCGCACCAGTCTATCTATCTACCTATTGCCAGACGCCTCAATCCCGCACAGTGGCCACAAACAAATCATCTCCATGTCGCTCCGTCCCCCGCCATTTCACTGCCCTGCTCCCAGCTCACATCCCCCTCTCATATACATCTCTACTCCATCCCTTCATCTCATCCTCGGCCTCCCCCTCCCTCTCCCCCCTCCCCCTTACTCACATACATTCTCCTTGTCAGTCTTTCACTCTCCATCCTCTCCACATGCCCAAACCACCTTAACGTGTTTCTAACGCTTCCTATCACATCCACATCCACACCACAACGCTCCATCACTTCCTCATTTGTCAGTCTGTCTCTCCATGTGACTCCACATGCTCCTCTCAAATAATTCATTTCCACTGCTCTCACTCTTGACTTCTGTCGCTCCAACAGGGTCCAAGCTTCACAATACTGTCATGTAGCAACTTTTTCACTTCCATGCTCACCTCCCTGTTTCTTATCACTACTTTCAAGGAACGAACAACCTTCTTTCCCTGCTGCACCCTTTCAAGCACTTCACCCTCTAAACTTCCATCACTACTCATCACAATACCCTAGTATTTAAATGCACTCACATTCTCCATATCCTCCCTATCCAATCTCATTGTACATTCACTGACCACTTCTCTCGAGGACCATCACTTTACTCTTCCCTATATTCACTTTTAGACTCCGTTTCTTACACACACTCCCAAACTCATCTACCAAGCCTTGCAGCTCCCCTTCATCTTCACTCAACAACACAGTATCATCGTCTGCAAACACAGGGAGTGTCCAAACACTGCCCTCTCTCACTAGGGCCGCTCCAACATCCACTGCCCGACCTTGTTTCTCTTTTATAACCCCATCCATATACAGATTGAACAACCATGGAGACATGACACATCCTTGTTTCAATCCAACCTTCAAATGGAAAGATTCACTCAGCTCACCATCACTGCGGCCTTAGCACCCGCATACATACTCTTCACGGCCTTCAACAACTTCCCATCTACTCCATATATTCTTAATGCTTTCCACAATTCTTGTCTATCCACCCTGTCATAGGCTTTCTCCAAATCCATGAAAGCTGCATACAACTTCTTTCCCTTCTCTAGAAACTTTTCCACTAAAGATCTAAGAATAAATAATGGTCTACACAACCTCTTCCCTTCCTCCCTGTTCTTCAACTAATTCCTCTGTTATTTCCCTAACTCTGTCAATAAGTATTCTACCATATACTTTTCCTATTACACTAAAAAGGCAAATGCCCCTGTGATTACCACACACTTCCTTTTCCCCTTTTCCTTTGTACAGGGTTATAATTATACCTGACTGCCAATCCTCCGGGACTCTACCTTCCTCCCAGGCCAAACTGCACACCTTGCACATCCATTCTATTACTATCTCTCCCCCATGCTTCAGCATTTCACCACACACTCAATGTGAATATGAAAGCCAATTGCAATGAACTCATCAGTAACAATGAAATGACTGTGTGTAAGGGACTGCCGGATGGAAGCCCAATGTACGCTTATGCAAAATACCCAGTCAAAACTGTTCATTCATGGGTGTGATATTTTTTATCAACGAGTATTTTAGTGACTTTAATGGTCTATAATGTTGCTAATTCTTCTAAGTTTATCCAGGCGTATAGCATAGTCACAATAGTTATGTTACTTTTCAGGACTAGGACCGAGTTAGGGTTCACCAGCTAGACGACACCTGAAAGTTCCTCATTTTGCCTCGCCATGCTAAAAGCGAGCTATAACGACAGGGAAAGAAATTTACCGTGAAACGTTCTTCTACTACCCCAAAAATAACCAGAAAAATATTAATGACCATCAGGAAGAACTGGTTTGGTAAGGAGCTACTGCTTACCGGAGAATCGTTATCACAGCAGTATCAATTATAGTACAGCAGTAAATATAGCAATAGTAATAACGTTACTAGCAACAGTACGAGCAATCCATTGTATCAGTAATAATAGTAGCAATAGCGACTATCACATTCTATAAGGAGTACGCAGAACAAGGCCCGAGGTAGCCAACTGGTCTAAATGCCGAATATTTGACTCTGTCGTGTCTTTGGCCTTCGAAAGATTACGACAGATACCGTGATTTTTTTTCAAGAAAGGTCGCCAAGTAAGAATTGCTACGAAGCCTCCAATCCCACCTAGAATAACCACTACAAACCATCAACACCATACAAAACCACAAGCTCCTCTGGCAGTTTATGTTTCGGAAAACACACTAGCCCAGTATGACACCTCTCACCCAGGCTTAAGTCCATCCATACTTACTTACTTGCATATCGGACTGTTCTAAGTTAATATATCATGATTTTTAAAAACCATATACCTTACCTTTAATGAAAAGAAAATGTCCCAGAAATGCAATCAGCACCCCTCCACATCACGGCTCCTGTTATTGGCTTACACTCATATTAACCTAGTCTAAATTAAGGCGCTATGGGTTTTTGTTTATATTATTTATCCTTAATGAAGAAAAAAAAATGTCCCGGAGAAGCCGTCTTCAACCTTCCCACTCGACAGCACGGCCTTCACTGAACAAGTCAGATGTGACTATTGAATGTGACGTCATTAAAAATTCGCCTTGCTTCTCGGATGCCTCTCTTTTCTAGTTGAACATAACGCCTAACCGGCAACTCAACCAGGCGATGAGAAAACGGGGATTAAGGGAGAACGTGAAGTTAAGACGGAATGTAAGCTTCAGAGAACGTAAGTGAATGTAAGGCTTAGAAAGAATGTAAGTAAACGAGAGAGGATATGCTGAAGAGAACGGAAGTTTAAAAGAGAACATGAACCTATGAGAAAATATGACTTAGGAGACAGAGTGACAAATGAAGAAGTAAAGGAGCTTGATGGTATTACTGTGGACGTGGAGTTACATGTAGAGACAAACAGACATATGAGGAAGAAAAGGAGCTTTGTGGTGTCGATGTGGATTGATTGAAAGTGCCAAGAGAAATACTTTGAGATGGTTAGTCTATGTGGTGAGAATGGAGAATGGGAGACTTATTAGGAGAATGTGAGTGAGGTGGAGGGCGGACAGGGGGGGGGAGGGAACATACCTCTGCCAATGCCTATACAGTATATATGTAAGTATGCATGCATGTATGTATGAATGTATGCATGTATATTTATGTATGTGTGTATGAATTTCTTCACTGACCAATATCGTTTTCAGTTATGGCGTCAGTTAAAATGCACCTCGAAAAAAGAAAACGAGGCCAGTCTAACACCCGGAAATTCCATGGCATTGAAGCAGGTCACTGAGCGATGATTGGGTAGTGATATATAAAGGCTGGATAAAGGACAGCCTGACACAAGACCCACAAACCTCCAAAGGGGTTAGAAGTCTTCCCAAAGCCAAATAAGACCGTTTGTAGTTTGCAAGGATCTCACCTAGGAATCTATTTTAACCCCTACAATGACATTTTATCAGCTCGGGAGAGACTTTCAAGTTTCAGAGGTCAGATATTACCTGAATTTACCTGTTATGCCTAAAAATTTCATCTGGATGCAGGAAGAATACACCAATAAAATGCGTCGTTGGACTGTGTTCCTGAAGTAAAATGACCTATCAGCTTAATTTACTCTTGCTCTTTCCAAACGGACCTATCCTGAAGTGAGTATAGTAAAGGCTGCAGTGTATCTAATCAGTCCAGTTTTAACTTTATCTTTGAAATATTATGATTAATTCTTCTTAAGACAGGAAGAATAAAACAAAAATTAGGACCTCGGCCTGAGGAGGTTAACTGTGGAAATAAATGAATGTATATGGAGATGATTATACATAAAAAATGCATATATGTTGCTGTAACCTCTCCAGTACAGAGGTTTCCTCTCAATAAAATAGTTTTACGGTAACATTTGATGAGGAAACTAATGAAGAATTACCTGCTGTTTTTTGTGTACTGTTGTTCTGTCTGTCTGTCTGTCTCTCTCTCTCTCTCTCTCTCCCTGAGAGATAAGACAGGGCCTAGTCACTTCTTGAGAGAGAGAGAGAGAGAGAGAGAGAGAGAGAGAGAGAG
>JAGKTI010039071.1:0-10620 GCA_018397915.1 Birgus latro | reverse complement strand
ACAACCCCAACTTCACACCAGAAATTTAAGGCCTCATCAGTCAACGGGACACACCATGACACTCCCCAACACCCCATACACGAGACACCGTACAACAGATACAAGAACTCAGCACTCAGATGAACAATAAAATATCAGAACAGCAAACACTAAATTGGAATAATTATCTCCAAACACTTGATCACAAAACAAACACCAACAAACTCTACAAAACACTAAACAGCATCACACTCGCCAACAGCAACACTACACAATCACACGCTGCCATCACAACAACAGACACCATACCTTCAAACAAACAACAAGCAAACACTCTCATCAATCACTTTTCACACGTCAGCCATCTAAACCCCTAATGCGACGACCGACATGTCATCCAACGCAAGAGACAGTTCCCCACAGACTCAAACTTCGCACCTTTCACTTACAATCAGACGAAGCACATCATTAGCAACCTTAAGCACTCATCTGCCTATGGACCCAACAATATAAGTAACAATAGCTCTGTAGCTATTTCTTCTACTGATAAAACAGATCTCTTCGCTCAGACTTTCTCCTCCAATTCTACCTTAGACGATTCCGGTGCTGTTCCTCCATCACTTCCCCCCTCAGACTTCCTCATGACTGGCATGAAAATTTCTTCAGCTGATGTATTTTCTGCCATCACTTTTTTTTTTTCGCTCATTTTGAAGGCTCCAACATGCTTGCATGTGTCGGCCTTGGTCACCTAATGGCGGCTCTCCATGCTGCTCGATCTCTGGCAGCCTCCCTATTCAGTCCCTTAACCCNGAGAGTTCCAACATACTTGACCTTTTCCTAACAACTAATCCTTCTGCTTACACTGTTAATCTTTTCTCTCCGTTGGGCTCCTCCGATCATAACCTTATTACCTTAACCTGTCCTATTGCTCCAGTACAGCCTGTGGACCCTCCAAAGAAACGCCGCCTGTGGCACTTTGGAGCTGCAGATTGGGAGGCCCTCAGGCAGTACTTCTTTGATTTTCCTTGGAATGATTATTGCTTCCATGGCCGGGAGCCGTCTGAGTGTGCCCTGCGCATTACGGAGGTTATTCTCTCGGGCATGGAAGCATACATTCCTTTTTCATATCCTCTGACTAATGCAAGAAAGCCTTGGTTTAATCACGCTTGTTCTAATGCTGTCCGCAACAGAGAGAGGGCCTTTAAAAGGTACCGGAGCCAACCCACCCCTGAATCACATCTTTTTTATATTTCTGCCCGGAATCGTGCTAAGTCTGTTCTTCGCTCTGCTAAAAATAATTTCATCCGTGCTAAATGTTCCCAACTCTCCAACTCGAATTCTTCTCGCTCCTTTTGGCACCTTGCCAAAAACCTTTCTAACAACTTTACCTCATCATCCTTCCCTCCTCTTTTCTACTCTGATGGCTCTGTAGCTATTTCTTCTACTGATAAAGCAGATCTCTTTGCTCAGACTTTCTCCTCCAATTCTACCTTAGACGATTCCGGTGCTGTTCCTCCATCACTTCCCCCCTCAGACTTCCTCATGACTGGCATGAAAATTTCTTCAGCTGATGTATTTTCTGCCATCACTGGCCTCAATATTAACAAGGCATATGGGCCTGATGGAGTCCCTCCTGTTGTCCTCAAAAACTGTGCTTCTGTGCTTACACCCTGCCTAGGTAAACTCTTTCGCCTTTGTCTCTCAACTTGTACCTTTCCTTCTTGCTGGAAGTTTGCTCTCATTCAGCCAGTCCCAAAGAAGGGTGACCATTCCCAACCCTCTAACTATCGTCCAATTGCTTTAACATCCTGCGTATCAAAAGTTTTCGAGTCAATTCTTAACAGAAAAATTTTAAAGCACCTTTCCTGTCACAACCTTCTTTCTGATCGTCAGTATGGGTTCCGTCAGGGACGCTCCACTGGCGATCTTCTCACCTACCTTTCAGACTCTTGGTCATCCTCCTTTCGGGACTTTGGCGAAAGCTTTGTCATTGCACTTGACATCTCAAAGGCTTTCGATCGAGTCTGGCATAAATCTTTAATTTCCAAACTGCCTTCCTACGGTTTCTATCCTTCTATCTGTGCCTTCATCTCTATCTTCCTTTCTGGTCGTTCTATAGCCGCTGTTGTAGACGGCCATCGTTCCTCTCCTAGACCTATCAACAGTGGTGTTCCTCAGGGTTCTGTCCCATTACCTACTCTCTTCCTTTTATTCATCAATGACCTTCTAAGCTGTACATCTAACCCTATCCACTCATATGCTGATGATTCCACCCTTCACCTTTCCATTCGGTTCCCGCAACGTCCATCTCAGCAGTTACTTCAACAAAAAAGGGATGAGGCTATGGCACACCTAATGTCTGATTTGGCTCGTATCTCTGATTGGGGTAAAAATAATCTTGTTATTTTCAATGCATCAAAAACTCAGTTTTTACACATATCAACCCGACAAAATCTTCCTCAGGATTACCCACTAATGTTTAATAATGAACAGTTATGTCCTGCATCATCCTTGAACATGCTTGGGGTTTCATTCTCTCAGGATTTGTCTTGGAAAGAACATATTACATCTCTTGTGAAATCTGCTTCCAAGAGATTAGGTGTGCTAAGCCGATTCCGTACTTTCTTTACCCCTGCACAGTTGTTGACCTTGTACACGGGTTTTATTCGCCCGTGTATGGAGTACAACTCTCATGTGTGGGGAGGCTCTCCACATGCAGCTCTTCTCAATAGGGTGGAGTCAAAGGCTTTTCGTCTCATTAACTCTCCTCCTCTTACTGATTCCCTTCAACCATTGTCTCTTCGCCGCACTGTTGCATCTTTATCTCTCTTCTATCGCTACTTCAATGGTCACTGTTCATCTGAACTGTCTGCTTGCATCCCTCCACCTCTACGACGGGCACGTAGTACCCGTCTAGCAACAAACTCTCATCCCTTTTCTGTCCAACTCTCTAATGCAAGAGTTAACCGTTACTCCCAGTCTTTTATTTATGCAACTGGTCAACTCTGGAACTGTCTTCCTCTGTCTGTATTTCCTACTTCCTATGATCTCCAATCTTTCAAACGCAGTGTGTCCAGGCATCTCGAATTGAACGGATCTTGAATTTGGCTCTCTTTTGTACTGTTTTTGCTTTTTCTTGGAAGGAACAGTATGCAGGCCCGTGGCCTTTGGTTCCTTCTTCCATGCATAAAAAAAAAGAAAAAAATTCTATCATATTTCCCTAGCCTTTTGTGTTCCTCTATATTTTTATCACATATATCTTCTGATACTTCCTTCAGTATTTTCATTATATTAACCATCTCCTTTTTGTCTCTTGAGATTCTGTTTTTTATTTCTTCTTCATTTATATCAATGATTGCTAGAGATTTGTTGATATCTGCTGAATCTTTGTCCAGTTTTGGGTTGTTTTTAATGATTTCTTTCACTTCCTTTCTAATGCTTTTTTCTTTGACTTTTGCATCTAAGTCTTTCTGTATTTTCACAATTTGAGCATACGTTTTGTAGTTTGTATTTCATCTTTGCAATTTCTCATCATGTCGTTCACCTGGGTTATCTTCTCAGTATCACTGCTTTGGTCTGTCAGACTGCTGGCTTGCCTAATTGTCTCTGTATCATTTCTTAACTCTATAATACTCTCATGGTTGACATCTGTACTCACCATTTCACTAGTCTTTTTTCTCCGTGAAACTACCGCAGCTGACAGCTCATCTATTGTTGTGTCTTTTTTGTTTAATTTCCTTACTAATTTTTCATTTTCTTCCTTCTGCATGTGTAGCTCCTTCTTAATTTCACCTGTTTCTCTTTGAAAAGTTGTGTCCAGTTTATTCACTTTTGCAAGTAATTTATTATGTGTTTCCATTTCAACCAGTTCTGGGTAGAAATCACCATCCTATTTTCTACCTTTATCCCTTATCTTTACTCCTTCCATATTCACTTTATTGAAGATAGTACTCATCTTACAGAGATAATTCTTACTTGGAAAGATAACTTTTACTTACAAATTTGCATCTCCCTGCTTCCTGCCTGGTGATAATGATGACACCCAGCTGATGTTTACATTGTATCAGCCGATTCCTTTGAATGCACTGACTTGCATGTATTCTGTTATTTGGACAATACTTTTTTTGCTTTCACTTTCTCTACTATAATAGAACATCACTTAATTTAGCCTAGTACAGAACTTGACTCATATAAAGACACTATTAGGTGTTTCCAGTAGTAGCCAGCATTGGCCAGTGTGGAGAGTAGTGACCTGCGTCCTTTCTGCCCTCTCGTGAGTGTGTGTGTGTGTGTGTTGTGTGGGTGTTTGAGGGGGGTGGGGGAGCCACAATTATATTGTCAAGTAAAATGTTAGGGGTGTACCTCCATTCATGATTGGTGCTGGTGATGTGCGTAGTTGTGGATATGGCTAGAACAATTGTCAACCTGTTGTCCTTGACCCATGCCTGAAGTGTGTTAAGGTTGTCTTGTTGTAATGTGCAGGCTGTGTCTTCAATGTAGTTTGTGGTGATTATGGTATTGCCATCCACGTATACGGTTATGTCTGTTGGCTGTTTGAATTTAGAAACGTCATGCATGTTATGAATTTTGTTTTCGTTTATAAAGACTCCAACATGCTTGAGTGCAATGGCCGTGGTCACCTAATGGTGGCTTTCCAGGCTGCTCAATCTCTGGCAGCCTTCCTATTCAGTCCCTTATCCCTGAGGCCACACTCTTTGACCTCGTCCCAGATCTTTTTCGATCTGCCTTTTGCAGCCCTAACCCGAATGTTCACGCTTTTCACTTTCTGCACCCAATAGACGTGTTGCCGGTTCTGGGTAAACATGGCAAGTGCACTCTGCCATGTACTGTACTTAAAAACCTATGGTATATGTATCTTTTGATTTAATTTATCAGTTGCACTGATCAAGACGTGATAACTTTAATTCTTTGTGGAGGGAGGGAAGCAGCCGCCATATTGGTGATGACGTCAGTATTCATCTTGCAGACGATGCTCCACTCCATCACACAAGGCTTTATCAGTAACAGCGACAACAGTTGTCATGGTATTTACCGACATGGCCACCTTAGATCCAAACTAACCCCTTCAAGTATGCTGTGAAGGAATACTTTTCATTGTGTAAATGAATGGTACCTGTTAGATATGTAAATTGCAGTGAAATCGACTGGAAGTAGCTTACAGCTACACCATTCCCGAGCAGTGCTCGTACCTCATGAAGTGGAAAGTGTTTAATGTATGGGGTAGTGAGACCTGGGCAGTAAAGGAAGAGGATATTCGCAGGTTTAAACATACAGAAATGACAGTGATTAGGTGGATGTGCAGTGCGTCCCTGCGTGCAAGGCCTTGGGGGCTGGGTTTATGATGGAAGAGTTGAGAGGTAGGATGGGACTGGAGTGTATTGGTGTTGTGATGAGGAGATGTAGGCTGCGGTGGTTTGGACATGTGGAGAGGATGGGGGATGATAATTGGGTACAGAGGGTGAGAGGTGTTAATATTGGGGGAGGGGTTGGGAGGGGTAGACAGAGAAAGACATGGGACGAGGTCATTAAGTGTGACTTAAGGGTTAAGGGACTGAACAGGGAGGCTGCCAGGGATTGAGCAGCGTGGAGAGCCGCCATTAGGTGACCAAAGCCGACGCATGCAAGCATGTTGGAGCCTTCAAAAACTAAACGAATCGTACAGTATCAGTTTTATGAGTTTATATTGGTACAGTAAAACCTCGATATAACGGACTTCAGTAGACCGGAATTTGCTTTTATCGGACTCGAGGAGCTACCGGACTAAACTCTTATATATCGGAAAAAGTCCGTTATAGCCAGAAAGCAGTCCGGACTGCCTGACCACTTCAGCTATGTTCACCACAATAAGACAAGTAAAAGACATGTTTTTCAGTGTACAGTACAGTATTATTATACCATTTGATTAATGTAGTGAAGGTATAACACAGTACAATACTTCATTGGTGGTGAAAACCACTGATGCAATCCGGACTAATGTCTGATATATCGGAAAAAGTCCGGATTTGCAGGGGTAAGTCCGGATGTTGCTTTTATCGGAAAATCGCATATTTCGGACTGGTCTGAGCCCCAATTAGTCCGTTATAGTGAGGTCTTACTGTATTATGTTTATGAATGTTTAATATTTGACCTCTTCATTATCAGTTTTCTGAAAGAACAGGTTCAGTGAGTGACTCTGAACTTGATATAAAGTACGTACCTTCGGGAGGGAGTGACAAAATACCAAACCGGTGGTCGTTTACCGAATCAACACCGAACAGGCACTTTTAATTGGTAACTGTTATAGATTTTATCACCATATAGGTTCATACACACCTAATTATCTGAAATCTGGTCAAATTTTTTTTTATTTAACTGCTCATAAAAAATCCGGATTGAGAGGGGAAATGCGCTAAAGTTAGCAAAAGTATGTCTCCTTTAGCTGAACAACTTGCCTTGGCAGACTTCTACTTTGTATAAATACAGTATTAGTTTAACATGCAAATACATTTATTTGTACTGAAAATTGTTATTTGTGCAAAATAAAAGTCTATCAAGGCATGTTGGTGATCTAGAAATACTTGGAAACCTTAGCATGTTCTTGCTGTGAATCCTAATTTTCTATTAATAGTTAAATTAAGCACAGTTTTTTTTACCGAATTTCAGATAATTAGGTGTGTATGGATCTATATGATAAAGAAAATAATATTTTCACAACAGTAAAGACTGCATTCCAACGCTGGGAACTTCCGACGAGCAGCCAGCCACCACTGCTTTCGTTTATTTTCTCATTGGCTGGCACACAGAGGAATAATTTCCCTGGTGTCCTTTTGTTTGTGCACTTACACATTGGAATGAAGCACTAGCAATTATTCCTCTTGTCACTGGTTATTCTTGGAGGTCAGAAATAAGCACACTATATGTACGCTAAATGTAAACAAAGTCGACTATGCTGCCTCAGTGTGAGAAGTGACGTCACAACCAATCAGAGGCCGTTTCAGAGTCACTTGATTTTTCAGTTACTTTATTATTTTTTCAATCTGCAAATTTTTTTTTGGAAAAAAATGGTTGACATAGTAATTTTCTGCGTATTTTTCTACCTATGCAAGTAGTATCTTGCTTTTAAAAAATTTTGACCAGAAACTCATCTTTTGTTATCCACCATCCTCAGCACATGCTCAAACCATCTCAATCAACCCTTCCTTATCACAGTACCAGTACACTCCATTCCCATCCTTCCCCTCAAATCTACAGTTGTAAACTTAGCACCCCCAGGCCTTGCGTTCAAGGATGCACTACACATCCACCTAATCATTGTCATTTCTGTACATTTTTGCCTATGTATATCCTCTTCCTTTACTACTGTACCCAGGTTTCACTACCATACAGCACTACACTCCTAATACTTGCCAAATACAAAGATCCCTTAGCACCAAGGAAGAGCCCTCTCAATGTCAGGTGAAGCAACAGCTCTCTGAACTTCCAACCACTCCACACTGTAGTCACCACTTCTCTTCCAACCACTCTACACTGTAGCCACAGAGATAGCTCCAGCTCCACAAATCACAAATTTTGCACAAGATGGAATTGCTTCTCATGTCTTTGTGGCATATATCAGTTTAAATGTCTGGGTGAAAGAACAGAACCCTGTGGAACTTTGTTACGGAAGTTAATGTTCATGATGACTTGCCCTGCAATGTAGCATATGCCTGCCTACTTGATAAGTAGTTGGCAGACTAGTGTCTGGTGTTTTTCTCCAAGCTCATGTTGTGATTAGTTTGTTTCAGGAGATGGCATCAAAGACTCTGCTGATGTCAGCTGGTGTATAAATGGAGGACATTGTGCAGATCTCACTGAATTACTGCCATCAGGTGCTTTTTATGTGAGGCTGGTTAGTAAAATGTTGATGGAGTGTGCTGCTTTCAAGCTATGTTGTGAGGGAACAAAGGGGATGTGAGTTGTGACTTTGTTAAGAATTAGTTCAGTTACATTGGATGCCATGCTAAGTATTAATATTGTGGGTTTTTATAAATGAAGGTGTGTTGGAGCATTGTTTAGTTTAAGAATAGTGATGAATGTTCTGTGTTTCCAAATGGGAATTCCACAGTATGTGTACATATACAGCACACCCCTATTATTTGATCTTCCAGTGATTGATAGATCACTGTAACAGTACAAAATAAGCTCAGTGCATCGCTCCTGCTGTAACGATGGAGGTGACAGACGAAAAACCCGTCACATGCGCCGGCACACACAAGCCGCTTATATTTACATGCACAGAAACCTGTTCCGACACTTCTGTGCAAGCTTCATAGCTCCCACCACTCCCTTGAACAGTTGGGCCCCTCCATCACCCTCTCACGTATCCTCGTTAGTGATGTCATCTCTTGTGTTCCTCCTGTTACATCATTCTCTCACTCGGTAGCCAAGAGTTGAAAATGTCAGCTGCTAATGTAAATGCTAAGAAATAAGTTGTAGGAAATCTAGACAATACATATAAATTAGGTAGTTCCAGGTGAATATAAATATCACTCAGGCTTCTCCCTTCCTTTCTTATATACATATATATCACGAGAGTAGCTCATACGGCATTTTTCACGGGGAAAAAAAGCAGGAGAAATTAGCTAACGAGTGCAGGTTGGATGTTGCTAAGTGATAATTAGCCAATTCCAGGTGTATGGCACTATCAATTACCTTATTTTTTATATATATATATATTATTTGGTATAAGAATAGGGCATAGGGCTCATTTCAATGGATGAAATCAGTGGAAAAATCTGGGGAAGATTTACGTAATGCAGAGTGGCTGAGCAGACGACATGAGAGGGTGATGGAAGGGAGGTAGGAGGGGAGTCTAGAATGGGGGAAAATGGCTAAATTGTCAACAATGGATGGGGGTACTGATGACATTAGCAGCTCTGACTATTGTTGGACATTGGTAGTGCTGATAGATGACACAAGTCACCACCTGAAAGCCCGGGCGAATTCAAAACAACACAAAATCACAAAAGTGATGCCCCGTGGTATGATCCATGGCGCCCGAGCGTCACTGAAGTGACGACCCGCAGTTAAGGGGTTAAACCAAGACTTTCAACAAGCAGTGAGGAGACCTGGAGCGGTGGCATCTTTGCTGTGGGTCTACCCCCCAGATGCTGTCAAAGCAGAGGAGGAGGACAGCATGGGGGCCAAACCACC
The DNA here is from genome assembly GCA_018397915.1 of Birgus latro. NCBI lineage: Eukaryota > Metazoa > Arthropoda > Malacostraca > Decapoda > Coenobitidae > Birgus > Birgus latro. The sequence goes on along the minus strand of JAGKTI010039071.1, from coordinate 1,449 downwards.
ACAAGCCCCTCATGGGGCCCGAGAATCTGGGAGTGGCTTTGGTCGCCCGGGCAAGTACCACCTCTTATCCACACAACACACAACAACACTGTTTTTTCTACACTGAGAAATGACTCCCTAGTGGTAATTTCTTGAAGACTTCTTCTAGCTGGGGACATTGAGAGCAATCCTGGACCCACCAACAAATACATATGTCCAACATGCTCAAAACCTATCGCTTTGAGCCAACAGACAGAAGGTTCAGTTCAGTGCAATTCCTGCATGATCTGGACCCATTACACCTGTACAACACTTGCATCCAGAAAACATTACACAGACACCTGAACCTACTCCTTATGCTTCTTCCCCCACCCACTAACCCCCCACCAACCCCTCTCCTAATTCCTCCACACCTCCATCCAAACCCACCAATCCTTCCCACACCATCCAGTCCCCCAACTCCTCCCATTCCACCCCAGTCTAATTCACCCCAGCTCTTCCCTCCATCACACCCCTTCCCCTCCACCCACACCCTCACTCCCCCCCGTGCTGCTGCACCCAACACACGTCATACTCACAACATAAACATACTTCAAATAAATATAAATGGCTTAAACACCAGAAACCAAGAACTCACACGGTTCATCAAACAACAAAAGATACACATTGCCATCTTACAAGAAACAAAACTACACAGAACACAAAAAACACCTACATTTCACAAGTTCACCATCATTAGTCAAGACCGGGCCGACGATGGTGACGGTGGACTCCTCACCCTGGTACACACATCCATCAACTTTTCAGATACCAGTGCCCACACAAAGTAATTTCTCCCCCCACATGACACCACAACAGAAATACAGTCAGTTAAAATACGCACTGGTAACAAATCACATGTAATAATCGCCAACGCACACATTCCCCTCCCCAGTTGTCCCCCACAGTACCACAATTACTCTCCACAAATACACCACATCACTAACATGCCCAACATTATCCTTGGTGGTGATTTCAACGCCAAGGCGTCGGCCTGGCATATCAACAACCCTGACACAGACAGAGGGCTGGTACTACAGTCCCAAACAGACAATCTTTTCATGCTTAACAATCTCCATCAAAATACCCATATCCCACACCAAACCCTCTTCCTCCCATCATCCCCAGACATTACCTTCTGCACCCCAAACCTCACCCCCGCAACATCCTGGAGAGTGGTCAAAACCCTTGGCTCTAACCACTTCCCAATCATCATTACTACCAAAACAAGAATCACCCCAGCTGGCCACAGACACACATACACTAATTATAAGAGAGACCTAACTGGGATGCCTTCACAACTGAAACAGAACAACACTCTGAAACATTAAACAGTACATCCATCACAGACATCAGCACAGCTGTGTACACTTTCAATACAATTATTCAAAATGCAGACAAAAACACATCCCCAGAGGCAACAGATGGAGA
>JAGKTI010039070.1:0-10620 GCA_018397915.1 Birgus latro | reverse complement strand
GCTGAGTGATGGCAAAGACCTCTGGCTGGGACCTCTGCTGAGTGATGAAGACCTCTGGCTGGGACCTCTGCTGAGTGATGGTGAAGACCTCTGGCTGGGACCTCTGCTGAGTGATGGTGAAGAAGACCTCTGGCTGGGACCCCTGCTGAGTGATGAAGACCTCTGGCTGGAACCCCTGCTGAGTGATGAAGACCTCTGGCTGGGACGCCTGCTGAGTGATGAAGACCTCTGGCTGGGATGCCTGCTGAGTGATGGTGAAGACCTCTGGCTGGAACCCCTGCTGAGTGATGAAGACCTCTGGCTGGGACGCCTGCTGAGTGATGAAGACCTCTGGCTGGGACGCCTGCTGAGTGATGGTGAAGAACTCTTATCTGCTTGTACCAGATGTCTCTCTAATTTTGTATTAATTGTAATGTATTTTTTAAAATATGCAATATAAAACTGAAATTTACTGTCTTGTGTTCTTACCTTTCATTTTTATGTAGTTTTCAATTGAACCTTACATCTGCCTGACTGAAATGACTAGTATAGCTATTTAGTACCTTTAAGACTGAAATATTTCAAGACTACATTATTATATAAAAAATAGAAATCTACAAATCTTTATTCAATGAAAAAATACAAAAATATTTAAGTAAAAAAAAATATATAAGAATGTAAACAATTTGGGAAAAAATGCAGCAGAAATAAAATAAAATGAGCAAAAAATTAAAGGAAAAAAATAAAAAAAGGCAAAAAATGAGATTTTCAGCTAAAAATAGGCCAAAAATCTATTTTTCAGGCCCTCAAAAATGTACCTAAGTCAATTGCAAAGATTAATGGAACCAGGTTTCACGTTGAGCCTTTCATAATCTGAGGAGTGTCCGGTGACAACCTGAAACAAGAGAAAGGTGTTAAAATAATAATAGGTTCCCTCCAAAAATTCCCCACTCCTTTCCCCTTCCTCCCTCACCATAACTATAAGCAGCACAGTGAGAGAGGAAGGGCAAAGGAGTGGGGGAGTTTTGGAGAGGGAATGCAGAAGAATCGTAGCAAGTGGGAGTGTGTGTACAGTTGCAGGCATAAATACTGATCCACTCCACGAACAATAGTTAGCCAGGAAGTAAGCAATGGCTTATGCAATCCATTGAGGCTATCTTCAAGCTACAAACCTTTCAGAACATTACGTACGAGTTCCATACTAATTCGTGGACTAAATACGTGGAGCAGTATCTTTGTCAACTATACCAACCAGGCTCACATCAACACACACAGATGGCCATATTGGGATTGAAAGTTGCCAGTTAGTATTTTTATGGGCAAATTTTTCGACTTAGTAAAATTTTGAGATGCCAACTAGTATATTTGAGTGAATTTTTGGACTTAGTATTATTATTATGAGTGAATTTTTTTACATAGTATTTTTCAACTTAGAACACTTTTTGAGATGCTTAGATTCTAATAATACTGAACTATGGCCACCTTGGATTTGAAACCTGCCGATCACTATTACCAAAAGCAAATTTTTGGACTTAGTAAAATTTTGCAATGCTTCAATACCAATGATACAAGAATGAGGCATCAATTAATCCCTTTATGAATAATTCTGTGGACATTCATAACAGCAATGAAAGCTCTGACTTACAAATTACAGTCCTTTCTTTTTCTTACTGAAAAAAGACTTAAGTATCCCAAAACAATGAATTTACAGGATAATGTTGCCCATAAAATGACTACGGTATTTCCCGATTAACTGAATCAATGCTCGCTTGTAATTAATACAGGGTGGTCCATATATTACACTCATCTAATCTTATGGGGACAGCAGCCTGGTTATGAGAGGGGCAAAGTCGACTTGGCTGCTTCACAAAATTAATAATCAACCATGCAATCACTGGACATTAAAAAGCAAATACTTTACCACTAAATATAAATGGGGTTATTCAATTAAAGGACATGGAAAAACAAATAACACTAAGCATGAAAAGGATTATGATCAACGGACATGAAAAAGCAGATATTAAAACACTGATCATGAAAAGGGTTATGGGAGTAGAATATGATGCAAGGGAGACAATGGTATAAATCACTTAGCCATCCCCTCAACTAAGCTACGTAATACATGGGCCGCCCAGTATGACGTAAGAGGCCGTAAATGTGTGCTGAATCACAAACAAACTTGCAATCAATTTACAATCGCAACTATTACTGAGTTTTGGCTGGATGGACAAGGGATAGAGCGCACAGACTCTTTCCAGTCTCTTGTTCTGGCAAAAACAACTTGTTTCTTTCACCTTAACTTGGCCCAGATTTTTGTTATTTTGCAACTTCTTTCATGTAGCTTAGTGTAAAAAAATAAGACAATACAGCACTATGGCTGTACATTCTTCCCACGTCGCTTTGTGACTAACTTTTGGCATCAACATAGTGAGGGAGAACACTATACAGCACTCAGGCTGAAGTGTGTCACATTCTTGTCCCAAATGGCTTGTAAAATTTTCCTGCTTGAGAACGACTAAACAATTTCCTTTTCTTCTCAGCTATGGAACCAATTGTGACAGGTTGTACCATTTTGAAACTGTCATAACAAATATAATAAAAAATGTCTTCCATTGGTAACAAACTTTTACCCCCCAAAAGCCAACAACAGCCAAAAAATACTCAAAACATTTTCACTAAGCAAGAACGAAGCAATAGAAACTTATTCTTTTCTCAGCTATTATGCCAATCATGGGACAATCGTACTTTGAAAATGTCATAAGAATTGCCCTCCAGTGGTATCATTAATTTTCACGAAGAGTCAAATGTAGCCTAAAATGACCCAAAATACAACCCTGCTCACTCAAGCATGTCACACATCTGCAGTGTGGATGCCTATTTACTGATACCAAATTTAGTGTCAATCTATAGTTAGGGCTCAGGGGAAAAAACAAAACAAAAAGACAATAGTGAGGCCCTACATCCTTTCCACATCACTAGAACCATATTCTAGTGTTAATCTGATGTTCAAACTCTGCATTTATGATACATGGAAGGCAATTTTGAGCCAAGTTAATGTGAAACGAGTATAGTTACGAGAGAAAGTTATCACAAGATATTTTGAGAGCGCTCCCAGTACTCAAAGGTACACGGCCACATGGAACTGACTGCATGCGAAAGATCATAATCTGGTGACAGCAGGAGACTTCTTATTCTTAGCATTTTTTCTTCAGCAATATGACTGACTGAATGAATGAGCAGAGCAAGCCAGCAAGAACACTATTAGACATGTAGTTGGGTGGTAGATCACAGCACCTACACTGTTATCTGGGGAACTATAAAAGCATAAGTGGATCTATGCAACTCAGTGGAAAGCTTAAGAGGTAATAAGTGTTATGTGTCACTATTCTCAAATTTTGCCACCATAGGGCTGAAAAAAAGAAACCAAACCACCAAAACTTTGTTATCTCTGAAACTATTAAGCTGCAGCGGATATTATGCACAATGCTGAAAAGCTTATGAAAAAGTAATACATGTAAGTAAACTCGGCTTTCTGAATATGCACCACAATACTGCTGTAAAAAAGCCATAATGTGCCAAACTGAGCACCAGACTAGGTTGTCTCAGAAATTATTAAGCTACTGCACATTTACGCACAATGTCTGAAAATCTGTTGAAAAGTTATGGGTATCACTATGTGGTTTTGTTCAAAATTTCAAAGTGAGATGGCAGTCTTCAAAATGTCAAAGTGTGCATTAATATTAGGCAACTGGAATGGCAGTTTCCTAAAAATTTCAAAGCTGCATTAATATTGGGCATGTACGATGGTGTTCTCCAAAATTTCAAAGTGTGCAATAATATACAGCAGGTGGAATGACACAATTCTTTTAGCTAAAATAATGACATTAGCAAGCTTGCTCACTCATACAAGTTCCACATTTTCAAGTGTGAATGTGTATAACTTTACTCAACGGTATACTGATGACACACACGTATGCAGTTTATTCCATGTGACCTCATCATACAAATATTAATAAAAGATACACAAACAAATATAGTAAATACACAATGACAATATTAAACAATGAATTCTGTCTAACTCTAAAAATTATAGTCAAAGGAAATCTATCTAACCTCTAAAAATTACTGTCAAAGGAAATCTATCTAACCTCTAAAAATTACTGTCAAAGGAAATCTATCTAACCTCTAAAAATTACTGTCAAAGGAAATCTATCTAACCTCTAAAAATTACTGTCAAAGGAAATCTATCTAACCTCTAAAAATTCTGGTCAAACTTCTGTTGCACATAATCTCCTGAAAAACTCATAAAACAGGGTGATCAAAATGATATCACTTACATGAGCTCTGGGTAGGGTAGGGTAGGGTAAGGTAAGGTAAGTTAAGGCAGAGTAGGCTAGGGTAGCGTAAGGTAAGATAAGGTAAGAAGTAAGGTAAGGTAGGGTAAAGTAAGGTATGGTAAGGTAAGGCAAGGTAAGAGGTAAGGTAAGGTAAGGTAAGGTAAGGTAAGGTAAGGTATGGTAAGGTAAGGTAAAGTAAGAAGTAAGGTAAGGTAAGGTAAGGTAAGGCAAAGTAAGAAGTAAGGTAAGGTAAGGTAAGGTAAGGTAAGGTAAGGTAAGGTAAGGTAAGGTAAGGTAAGGTAAAGTATGGTAAGGTAAGGTAAGGTAAAGTAAGGTAAGGTAGGGTAAAGTATGGTAAGGTAAGGTAAAGTAAGGTAAGGTAAGGTAAGGTAAGGTAAGGTAAGGTAAGGTAAGGTAAAGTAAAGTAAAGTAAAGTAAAGTAAGGTAAGGTAAGGTAAGAAGTAAGGTAAGGTAAAGTAAGAAATAAGGTAAGGTAAGGTAAGATAAGGTAAGGTAAGGTAAGATAAGGTTAGGTAAGGTAAGGTTTGGTAAGGTAGGGTAGGGTAAGGAAAGGAAAGGAAAGGAAAGGAAAGGAAAGGAAAGGTCTATCTATCTATTGCCAGATGCCTTAATCCCGTAAGGGGTGGCCACAAACAAATCACCTCCATGTTGCCCTGCCCCCGCCATTTCATTGCCCTGCTCCCAGCTCACACCCCCCTCTCTCGTATACCTCTCCACCACATCCCTCCATCCCATCCTTGGCCTCCCTCTACCTCCCCGCCCTCCACCTCACTCACATACACTCTCCTTGTCAGTCTCTCACTCTCCATCCTCTCCACATGCCCAAACCACCTTAACGTGTTTCTCCTAACGCTTCCTATCACATCCACATCCACACCACAACGCTCCTTCACTTACTCATTTGTCAGTCTGCCTCTCCATGTGACTCCACATGCTCCTCTCAAATAACTCATTGCCACTGCTCTCACTCTTGACTTCTGTCCCTCCAGCAGGGTTCAAGCTTCACTTCCATATGTTGGAGTTGGTATCACAATACTGTCATGTAGTAGCTTTTTCACTTCCGTGCTCACTTCCCTGTTTCTTATCACTGCTTTCAAGGAACCAGCAACCTTTCTTCCCTGCTGCACCCTTTCAAGCACTTCACCCTCCAGACTTCCATCTTTACTCATCACACTACCCAAGTACTTAAATGCACTCACATTCTCCATATCTTCCCCATCCAACCTCACTGTACATTCACTGACTTCACTTCTCTCGAAGACCATCACTTTACTCCTCCCTACATTCACCTTTAGATTCCATTTCTTACACACTCTCCCAAACTCATCCACCGAACCTTGCAGCTCCCCTTTGTCTTCACTTAACAACACAGTAATATCTGCAAACAACAGTACTGGTAGTTTCCAAACACTGCCCTCTCTCACTAGGGCCACTCCAACATCCACTGCCCTACACTGTATTTATAAACCCACCCATATACAGATTGAACAACCATGGACACATGACATCCTTGTTTCAATCCAACCTTCAAATGGAAAAATTCACTCAGTTCACTATCCACACACACTGCAGCCTTAGCACCCTCATACATACTCTTCACAGCCTTCAGCAACTTCCCATTTACTCCATAAATTCTTAATACTTTCCACAATCCTTGTCTATCCACCCTGTCATATGCTTTCTCTAAATCCATGAAGACTGAATACAACTTCTTTCTCTTCTCTAGAAACCTTTCTACTAAAGATCTAAGAATGAATATCTGATCAACACAACCTCTTCCCTTCCCAAAATCTCCCTGTTCTTCTCCAACTAATTCCTCTGTTATTTCCCTAACTTTGTCAATAAGTATCCTACCATATACTTTTCTATTACACTAAGGGCAGGGCAGGGCAGGGCAGGGTAGGGAAAGGTGATTTTTTTTTTTTTTTTTTTTGAATGCAAGGAAGAAGGAACCAAAGGTGGTGGGCCCACAAACCGTTCCTTCCAAGAAAAAAACAAAAACAATACAAAAAAGAGCCAAATTCAAGATCTGTTCACTTCGAGATGCCTGGACACACTGCGTTTGAAAGACTGGAGATCATAGGAAGTAGGAAATACAGACAGAGGAAGACAGTTCCAGAGTTGACCAGTTGCAAATGAAGGACTGGGAGTAATGATTAACTCTTGCATTAGAGAGTTGGACAGAAAAGGGATGAGAGGTTGTTGCTAGACGGGTACTACGTGCCCATCGTAGAGGTGGAGGGATACAAGCAGACAGTTCAGAGGAACAGTGGCCACTGACGTAGCGACAAAAAAGGGACAAAGATGCAACGGTGCGGCGAAGAGACAGAGGTTGAAGGGAGCCAGTAAGAGGAGAGTTAATGAGACAAAAAGCCTTTGACTTCACCCTACTGAGAAGAGCTGTATGTGGGGAGCCACCCCACAAATGACAGTTGTACTCTAAACAGGGGCGAATAAAACCTGTGTATAAAGTCAACAACTGTACACAGGTAAAGAAGGTTCGGAGTCGGCTTAGCACACCTAATCTCTTGGAAGCAGATTTCACAAGAGATGTATTATGTTCTTTCCAAGATAAATCCCGAGTGAATGAAACCCCAAGCATGTTCAAGGATGATGCAGGAACGAGCTGGACATTATTAAACATTAGTGGGTACTCCTGTGGGAGACTATGTTGGGTTGATAGGTGTAAAAACTGAGTCTTTGGTGTATTAAAAACAATAAGATTATTTTTACCCCAGTCAGAGATACGAACCAAGTCAGACATTAGGTGTGCCATAGCCTCATCCCTTGTTTGTTGAAGCAACTGCTGAGATGGATGTTGCGGGAACCGAATGGAAATGTGAAGAGTGGAATCATCAGCGTATGAGTGGATAGGGTTAGATGTACAGCTTAGAAGGTCATTGATGAATAAAAGGAAGAGAGTTCGTGATAGGACAGAGACCTGAGGAACACCACTGTTGATAGATCTAGGAGAAGAACGATGGCCGTCTACAACAGCGGATACAGAACGACCAGAAAGGAAGCTAGAGATGAAGGCACAGACAGAAAGATAGAAACCATAAGAGGGCAGTTTGGAAATTAAAGATGTATGCCAGACTCGATCGAAAGCCTTTGAGATGTCAAGTAGGAGGGGTAGGGTAGGGTAAAGTAAGGTAGGGTAGGGTAGGGTAGGGTAGGGTAGGGTAGGGTAGGGTAGGGAAGGGAAGGGTAGGGTAGGGTAGGGTAGGGTAGGGTAGGGTAGGGTAGGGTAGGGTAGGGTAGGGTAGGGTAGGGGAGGGTAGGGTAGGGTAGGGTAAAGTAAGTTAAGGTTGGGCTGGGTAGGTCAGTAAGACAGGGTAAGGTAAGGCAGGGTAGATCCGAGTCAAGTAAAGTAGGGTAGAGTAAGGAAGCTAAGGTAACACAGAAAGGTAGGGTAAGGTAATATGGTAAGGTGAGTTAATTTGCATCATAATACATTGGAGTGGCAGGGGGGAAAGGGGAGTCCATATGATCAATAACTTTTGATCACTCTGTAGTTTTTTAAGCATTTTTTTTTCCCCTAACTCAATGAAAATAAAAACCTAATAACTGGGAGTCTGGGAATTTACTTTACTCTCAAAATCTGGACTGACTGCTCTAAAACTGAGTGTATGATGGTATAAGTCTCTAATTTCTTATGGTCATTTATGGAACACCTGTAATTACTTCTGCCAGCAAAGTTGGAGAAGGGTACCGGTATGTATTCACTCAAGTCTGTCTGTCTGTGGACATGATACTGTAATCTCACAAAGCTGTTACTGGATTCAAACAGAATCTGGTGGATATGTGGGCAGTGGGTCAAGAAGTTGCTTAGATTTTGAGGTGGATCCAGATGCAAGAGCAAATCATAAATTTTACTGGTGTCAGTGGAGGTATGCCTTCTTTTTGACTGTTTAACAGGGCAGACTATGACCGTTCAGTTAATTACCTCCCCCCATGAAGTTGCATGGAGGTTGGTCTATACCAGTAGACTAAGAATAACACTGAAAATGGCAAAGATAAGCACTTTCTGAATGCTTTCTAGGTGTTAGATGTGATCATCCTGCATTCCACATTACAGAATGCAGTCAACAATGATACAGAATGGTCAGACATGTATCATGATACAGATGTGATCAGCCTGGACCCAACATCAGAGTGTAGTCAGCAACAATACAGAATAGTCAGACATTCAATCATTGTCCCATGCTTCAGAAGTAACTGTCAAACACTATGAGCTTGTCCATACTTTCACACACTCAGTTTTAATATGACCCTAACACCTATGCTACTCAGGGTCACATTCTAAGTGCCTTTAGAGATTTCATAAGATGTCTTCCTTAGTTATTTATCCGGCATTTTATAATATCTTTTATCCAAGTGACTGTACATAAGAGTCAAAGTCCAAGCAGAGACTCTCAAATTGTTACAAATCATATTACATATCTCATATTTCTTAATTTTCCCCATCAGCTTCAAGCAACTGTTGGGAAGAAACTGGCTGGTTTTGGCTCTTGATTTAGCTTCCAGTACATTGAGAATATCAGCTGTACCATGGCAAACCTCAATACAGGAATTCTTTAGGTGGAAACATGATGTCATTTTTATAACAGATTAGATTACATCTCGATATCCTCTTTTATGCAATGAAAAAACCAGGTGGCTTCCCTGCCAGGTTAAATAAACATTCCTTAATTTCCTTCATATCCCCTAATGGAGGATGGAAGACTGCAAGGGAAGGGTTCATATTCTAATGAGCCTTGGGTTGCAAATGCAGTACTACAATGATAATTGGTGTTACTGATGTCAAGGGCTTGAACTGTGAGTGTGGCACATTCAACTGAAGGAGAGTTATTTTCTCCTTTCCTTATTTTTCTGACTCTCTACACCCTACCTCATCCCAACCAACCAAGGGCAGGAAAAGAGGTAGGGGTGCTAATGATGATGATGATATTGATGCAGACTATGCTGATACAGTATTAAGATAGTATAAACAGCATACATGAAAAATGTTATCATGTGGTATGCATACAGTAAATAACTAAAGAAGTGATGCTACAAAAACTCCTGTGCCACCAAGAAAAATGACCTTAATTCCAACACATACAGAAACACTAGACATGTGGGATTATATAGGCCTGGGCTAAACTGGCGAAGAACCTTACGCCTGAAAATTCTTAGGATGCTGACATACCATACGGGCCCTTGCTAGAGTGACATACCTTGTGTATAAAAATTCTTGGGGTATGGCTGACTGACCTGGCCTGCATCTACACAGCATATGAGAAGGAAATCTGGTTTACCTTTAACATCACAGTGAGAGGAATGGATGCTGATGGTTTTAGTGCTGATTGATTTCTTGCAATTCCACCCATCAGCAGCCCAAGTTAGTCCACTGCAGGCTAAAGGTTTCCCCTATCCCCTTCCACTTCAATGTACTGGCTGTCAGCAAGTTCCATCAAATCCCAGCAAATCTTTAAGTCAGAACATGATGCTAAGACGTGATTTTGGATCCACTCCTCCATCTGCCGACAAAAATCATTAGCAGTATCATCATCATCAGCTTCAATTCTATTTTCACCATTATACATGGAGTACTGTAGTTATATCCAGAAAAGGGAAAATACAAAGTCATTATCATCAATATTTTCATTCATCAGGCCTTGCAATTCCCACTCACTCACTCAGGGTAAATCCTGCAGGGTGTAAACTTCACTCACCTTCTCACTCCATCCGCAAAGGTTCCCTCGTGCAAGTGTCACGGCAATGACTCTTCCCCCACTCAGCATCTCCCGACAAAAATGACACATATTCCAGTCAAGACTTGCAGCCTGCTAGGTGCCTTCCTTCCTGGGTGGACGCTTTCAGATATCAGCCTGTGAAAAGGATCAATCTAAGAAAAACGTGCCATGTGCCCATATATCTAAAATTACTGTTTGTAAATTCTGCAAGAAAAAAATAAAATAAAAATAAAGTGCAAAACTTAACATAATGATACTATTTACTAGAAGAGATTTGGTTAGATGGTGAACTCCCCTAGTTTGCAGGCAAGAATACCATATTTCACTCAGCACACATTTTGGTGCACATTGTTTCTTGGTTTTAATGAAATAAAATCAATTTAGCTACACCTTTTCTTGAAACTAATTTAGTTCTACAACTTTCATTATTGGATATTCACCTGCTTTTCCACCTGCTAATCCTGTGATGCTTTGCTGAGTACAGCACAACCTCATTTTACAACAGCAATGCATTTTCGAAAACCAATCGTTTAATGAATTTTGTG
>JAGKTI010039069.1:0-10620 GCA_018397915.1 Birgus latro | reverse complement strand
GTATATATATTATTGATAAATATACTGCATACGGCTTGCCAATATCACATCACATCACTCATCATACCCTTAATCGTACACCATCACCTAGATTACTTCACACAACCTTGACAACTTCACATCTCATTATCTAGACTGGCCACATCTCACCTGCCCAACAACACAACACCTCATCCAACCTACCACCCCACTCCACTTCATCTAACAAATCACACAAATCTCACCTCACCTCACGTCGTCTAACCTATTACCAGTAAAGTGCGATTTGTGAGCACGTGACGAGCAAGCGAATGCACCATTATCACAATTTCCCTTAGTGATATCACCATCAAAACATAGCAAAAACGTTAATGTAAAATTACTGGAGGAATCTCCAATATTTAAGTCCTAGAGATGATGCCAAAAACACAGTGTTACAAAAGAAAATCTTGTTTAATTTGATTTTGTAACTGAGGCATTCACTGATTAGAACTGAACACTCCCTTGGAAAACTTGAGATTCCATGGGGTTCCTACACCTTTATGGGTGAGTTTTTTGTTGATAAAGTTTGTTGAATGAATGTATTACATGCAGAAAGAATATCAACTCTACTTCACACTGGAGTAAAGTAGTTTGCTTCTGCTCAGCATGACAGTTGGGTCAGGCCAGGCCACTCATTCCCAGACTTAGCTGAGAGTAGGCATCGCTCACCCGTACATAACAACACTCACTTCTCCTCATCTTAAATAGTATCTCAATTAACATTAGGATAAAATACTGAGGATTTTGAACAGAGAGATCAAGAAATGGCATATTCGCCTCTCGAAATACAGTACTGCACGTAAGCATGTTTTGATACTACAGTCAGTGTCATATAATTATTATAATCATGTAAACATATAACAAGTACTATGCATGTGTTAATTCATGTATAACAATCCTGAGTGCTTGTAAATGTTTCGGTGTGGACCAACTTTATCATAACTCTAATACGAAGTTTGCTGAAAACAGTCAAAATTAATAATCTCATCAACTTCAATACCAAATAAAGAGCATTTACCAATGCTTGTCTAATGTAAGGAAGATATGGAGTGTGAAGGTAAAGTACTGTATTGAACATCCTACTAAAACTTTACTGATGAAGCTATGGAGTATGACAGAAAAGTATTGAACATTCTTCTGAAACTTTACTGATAAAGCAATGACAGTAAACTTTTGAATCTTACTGAAACTTTACTGAAAACTAAACTTTTGATACTGATTAACTTACCATTTTGTTGGATGGCAAGATTCACTACAGTATCAATAAAAGAAGTGCACAAGGGGGTCAACATGAGCTATATATTATCAGCTACATTCAGCAACATTTTAGTCTTCCAGTAGTAGATTATGAAAGAAAGCTCACTCAATAATCACTATCATTGGTTACTTTGCCTACATTGTCTTCTCAGTCTAAGGGTTTTCATCAGCCTGCAGCCTACACTATCACAGTATTCAGCAAGCTGTTCTGACTCAACATATGGATTACACATTACATAGGCCACAGGTGACCCACAGCTAAAATGGAGGATTAGTTCTGACATCTAATCATACTGGTACCTGCATTTTATTGTCCTATAGTCCATTCTAGCTATAAATTTATAATTCATGGAAGGTAAGTATGTTGCTACCATTGTTGTGTTGTCTGAATAATAGTGCAGTGACCTAAGTTTGTCAAAAACTATTCTGAAAACTTAATCTTCTGATCTTTCTAACATTTCTGGTGAAAAATCAAAGTGTGAGAAAATGAACCATGTATAAATCAGTTTGGTTACCTACAGTATACTACTACTCTACTCTAAATAGAGCAGTGTTATCTTAGTGATACCCAATGTTGGTTATCCTTTCCTACAGCTACCAACCACACACACTCTGGCACAGGGCTTGTGTGCATACTCCAGTGACAATCTAGATGCTATTTTCTGTATACAGCAACATGAGAGTGAGAGAGAATACTGCAAGGATCATATGGAATACCTTGAACTGATATATATTAATACTGCAAAGTTGCAGTCAATAATGCATTAACGCCATCTCAGACCATCAAAGCACAATGTGACCATGGCTAAACAATTTAGTAATATTCAAGCTGGTAGAAAAGGCTGAAATATGGCTTTATTACTTAAGAACTCCAGACCTGTAACAGCATTACTGACAACAACTTTATATAATTGTCCTTATAACAGGATTCACTTATTTACAATCTCCTTTATACCTGTACTAAGACTTAGCACTATGGCATGTAAACAGTGCTAAGATATAATGACTGGGTAGGTTTTCTTCCTTGATATATCACAGGTGTATATATATAACTAAGATGTAGGAGACCTGAGGTGCAACAAGAGGATAAAGCGGTGCTGGAATAAGGCAATTTATGCAGTACATGCTAAGGAAGAAAACATGAGATACACAGCTTATCCAGCTTACTGCATACAATACTCATATCTACAGCCAGATGCCTTAATCCCAGAGGGGATGGCCGAGGGCATATTACCTCCATGCTGTCCTATTTTCTGCCATCAGGCTTCCCTGCCTCTATCTAATTCACCATTATTCACAGGCCTGTCCATCCTGTCACTCCCCATCATCCTCAGGCTCCCCTCCTCCACTTACTAAAGCTGCTTCAACAATATTATAAACCGATCACTATGTTTATACTAATATTAAGGCAAAAAGTGAACTATTTATCAGCTTCACACACAGACAAAAAAAGTTTTACCAATACTGACCAATAACTCTTTTCCATTACTTTTAAGACAACAGTAAATCGAATAACTTTTGGATATCTTATGCTGTATGCTGAAGGATGAATACCACATTGCTTGTGATTTCTACCTATTTTCACCTCACAACAGCTCTGTTTATTGACTGATAGTTATTTTACACAGAATGTTATGTACATGATCTTTATATATCTAACTGGCCTACTTTAAAGATATAATCACCAGATCAAAAATCTGGTAAGACTACAGGTTGCAATGTTACCAATATGGCAGAACTTACTTGATTCAGTGAAAATGAAGATGCAGCACGTTTCATTTTTCCTAAATCAAGACATTTATACATACATGGATAAACACGGCAGGAATTTATAGCTCACTCAGAAGCAAGGTATCAACTTCGCAGTTTGTAGTGGTACAGTTCTCACATGTCTACTCTGTTAAATACTACCGTACACAATCCCACACACCATAAGCATACTGTACGTTGTTCTGGGATAAGTTTTCCAAACTAAATTATTAATTCAGATACAAGAAATGAGTTAACTTTACTTACACAACTGCAAGAACTTGCTCAGAGTAAGCTGTGTCATGTAACTGTGATCCAGGGATAAGCTAGGTAACTGAGCAAAAATATAACATATGTTAAAACCTAAAGTGGAAGAACAAAAAATTCATGAGTGACATATGTTATCAAATATCAGCCTTATAGTAGTACAATTATCTTTAGTCAATTGTCGTCACAAAGTGGATGTCATAATCTCTTCCAATCAGCACATGACAGATCTCACGTGGGTGGAAGATTCTGATAGATTTTCTATAAATTCACTGAAATAAAAATATCTTCATCCAACATAATAGCCAGATTAACTTTCTATAAAGAAGTCTAACCAGTACAGTAAAACAAAAATCAATAAATCAGTACAAAAGTCCAAGTATATCCAAAATTTAGTCTATATTAAACAACAGCTAAGACTCGATATCTAGCTGCTGGCTGTTGCTTATAAAAAACTATTATGTGGAGCAAAACCAATACTAATACATTATGAAACAGTAAAGAAAGGCTGGATGGCAATTGCTGTGTTCTCTGAACTTTCACTACCACAGCAGTTGTAAACAGTTTCTAACAAACCTGTTGTGTACATTTACTGGGATCACCCAAATATACTTACATAAAACCTCTTGACTGGAGTGAATAAAGAGTACAATTACAAGTAATACGAGTAATTCATTCACGTACCAGAGGTCACAAGCTTATGCAGGAGCTGAACCCACACCATGAAGTCTGAAAATTACCTTGTTTTATATTGTAAAACCATATTCATGATCATCTGGCAATTATAAAATTCTGTGCATAATGATCTACCATATACCAATTCATTCACATCAATAATCCCAATGCATAAATTCATAAAGTTCCACCAGAGAAGAATTTCTGGTGTGTTTAATATTGTATAAATTTAAAACACTGTATTCCACGTCTAATATACAAACTTATTATTGCAGAATATTTCTAGATACAGTTGTAAATGAGTGCTGCAGGGGAAAAAAAAATGGCGTTAAAAAGTCATCACCATCATCCTATCCTTTCACCTAAATGAAGTCAAAAAGTCATCACCATCATCCTATCCTTCCACCTAAATGAAGTCAAAAAGTCATCATCATCCTATCCTTCCACCTAAAAAAAAAAAAAAAACAGAAGCAACTATTAAATATGTAAAAACACTACATGAGCAACAGGAAGTCAGGATGGTGCAGGATGAGCATTCTGAATAAAGATTCTGCAAAACTTCGTGTTTGTGCACTGTGACCAAAAAAGAATCATATTACTGACAGATGAGAGAGAATACACCCACAGTCACATTCACCCTACCATCATGTGTATTCACACACTTAAACCCCTAAATCATATATTTTTAGTTTTAGTTTCGTCCTGATACCACCAGATAATTTTGTTTACACTGGAGATACCATCTGCAGTGGTGCAATTAGAAAGTCTCCATTAACTCCTTTATAACCTTATTTATCTTCCTAAGCTAAGTAAAATTGAGTGAAGGCAGCAAAAATAAAATCTATCTATCTATCTATCTATTGCCAGACACCTCAATCCCGAACGGGGTGGCCACAAACAAATCGCCTCCATGTCACTCTGTCCCCTGCTATTTCACTACCATGCTCCCAACTCACACCCCCCCTCTCTCATATACCTCTCCACTCCATCCCTCCATCTCATCTTCGGCCTCCCCCTCCCTCTCGCCCCCTCCACCTCACTCACATACACTCTCCTTGTCAATCTTTCACTCTCCATCCTCTCCACATGCCCAAACCACCTTAACGTGTTTCTCCTAACACTTCCCCTCACGTCCTCAACCATACCACAACACTCCTTCACTTCCTCATTTGTTAGTCTGTCTCTCCATGTGACTCCACATGCTCCTTTCAAATAACTCATTTCCACTGCTCTCACTCTTGACTTCTGTACATAAAACATTATCAGACTGAAGAGGAAATCACTCTTAACTGGGAAGACACTCTGGAAAAATATGGTGATACATAACTGTCTTGCACAAACTCTATCAAGAAATTCTCAATCTTGCAGGAAGCAGGTGATTAAGGGCATAAATAATGGGAAAATGAAAAACACACTACATTACACTGAATAAATAATACCTTACCACCTACATTTCTAATAAATCTATGGACATGGATGAACATATTCTGATTATATCACCACTGTTATCATCATGATTTCAAGAGGCATAACTTTCAAATTTTTACAGGACTGAAATTTCTTAACATATCTGTTCCTATTTGTTTTAAAAAACATTTAAGAAGGTTCATTTGTTCTCTGGCAATTAAAAGTGTTGTTCATTTCCAGAACCACTATAATATCGATTCACTATGACATTAAATTACATTCATATATAGTTTTTGTTTAATCTTCTTCACTGTAGGAATCATCACCTCTCTATAGATTACTGCAGTACTTAGTTGTTGATCTATCCAATTACAATTCTTTCGAACTTTCAGAATTTTTAATCAGAAAATAAATGGTAATTATGGTGAACACTTGTCCAGACTTATCTAGAATGTAAATATACCAGTTCTTTTACAAAGACGTCTTGTGGTTACAGACAAGTCAGAGCCATCCAGTGCTGGTTAATTATACATTACTAGTAGCTTTGAGGAGACCTGGTGAGGCAATGGCTGTTTATTACTATGGAATGTTGTTGTAGTTTGAGAAATGTGACCTATGACATGCTGTCTTAAGATAACATAGCTAACAGCCACGACTTGCCAACACACATAAAGTTATCATATTTTATTCCATCTTGGCCACTTCTTTAATCAACATCATGCTTATTTCTAAAATATTTTTCCATCTGTTCAACATGTGTTTCATTGGATAATACACTTCATACTGTATTTTTCTTCTTGTAGCTTTATATGCGATGGAGTCTGTAATAGCTAGGGAGTATGTTGATGGTTCCAGCTGCTCTGAACTGTGAATCCTCATTTGGCATCATAATACTGGCATATCATGCTTATTAATAAAGTACTCCAAGTCAGACACCTCACTAGACAATCCCTCTAAACATGCCAAGATTAGAGACAAGTTATTGTACTTCTGTAATCCTCCATGATCATTCTTTTATCCTTTTCTTTTAAAACTGATATCAGAATGGACACTGGCCTGCTAATGGGCAAGGATTAAGAGAACAATCATAGTGGGATTAAAATCATGCTCAGGTGATTGTTGACTGGACTGTCATATTAGTGTGTTAGAACTAATACCGGTATTGGGTGTGAAATAATGTGCTATTCCATGGGTCACAGGCTGGGCTTCTGACCTCCATGAGAGCTGGATGGCATAAACATCACCGAGAAGCACCTCGGAATGTCAGGAGTACAAAACCCATGAGCCTGGGCAAAAGAACTGACAGTCAACATCTATAATAAATCCAGGATGTAACAGCCATATGCTCAAATCTTTAGTATGATGGGGAAGGCAATCACAATATTTTTAATGATAATTTCTGAAACATGTGATGAAGTTAAAATGTCCCTGACCTCTCCTCACAGTTACTGACTCCACTATGTAATGTCAGATGCACGCTGGTCACATCAAACACCAAATGGCTCTCCGTAAATGATACTCATATATTAGCAGCTTAATGTCCCCTTCATATTAAGGTTTCAGCACATGCCATAAATCCACCTGGCAGTATCACAGAGTTACAGCCTAAGGGTCTGGCTGCCTTGTCAGAACTTGCATACACTCCCTGTTTCCAAGATTCAGTTCAACAATACTCGAACACAAAATATGTCATTAGATTTGATTACCTACCCAATAAATGTCTACAACCGTCTCAGACAACACTGTGGTGCCAGACGATGCATTTTAACACAAAGTCTAAGAAGTACTAATACTAAACATTGAGGCAGCGGAGCTTTTTGGGCGGCAGCTTCGCAGAGTATTGAAAAGTGTCTCTCCTCTCCTCCTGTGGCTGGGCTTCCTGATTGTGGTGGTCAGGCTGGTTCTGGTGGCTGAGGTGGTCCACTGGTGCCTCTCCCATCAGTGTATTTAAGCATAAATTATTCTCCTTTATCCGCATCCGAACCAAGGTCTCCAGTGTGGCCAGATGCTCATCATAGCCCTCCGGAACATGTCGCCGCATGAACTCCGCCAGTCGCAGCACATACTCTACATTGTGTCCTGCACACCCACACACACTTGTCAGGATCACATTATGAAGGATAAACTGACCCTAACCTCACCCACCCAAACTTAGTTCAACCATACATCCCACATATCTGCTTAATCCCTTCGATCCGCAGGCAACTTTTTATTTCTGGCAACTGTGAGTTTTATTCTGCCAAGAAAAGACCCAGTGAACTAAAGCGGACAACCCAAATACAAATTTTTCCTAACCTGACACAGCCAAAGTTATCCTGGGCTTAATTTTATCCTAACTAGTTCTAATACAGGGACTCCCCTCTCTGCTTAATGTAGACAGTCCCTTAAGTTACTAGTCTGACCTCCAAAAGCAGTATCTATATATCTGTCTATCTATTGCCAAATGCCTCAATCCCACAAACAAATCGTCTCCAAGTCGCCCTGTCCCCTGCCATTTCACTGCCCTCCTCCCACCTCACACCCTCCTCTCTCATATACCTCTCCACTCGCCTACACCTTATCCTCGGCCTCCCCCTTCCTCTCCCCCCTCCACCTCACTTACACTCTCCTCATTAGTCTCTCGCTCTTCATCCTCTCCACATGGACAAACCACCTCAATGTATTTCTCCTAATGCATTCTATCACATCCACATCCACACCATAACTCTCCTTCACTTCCTCGTTTGTCAGTTTGTCTCTGCATGTAAATCCACATACAGTAGTCCTCTCAAATAACTCATTTCCACTGCTCTCACTCTTGACTTGTGTCCTTACAACATGGTCCAAGCTTTACATCCATACGTTGGAGATGGTATCACAATATGATCTTGCAGCGACTTCTATACTTCCATGCTCACCTTCCTATTTCTTATCACTGCTTTCAAAAAACCTGAAACCTTTCTTTCCTGTTGTGCCCTTTCAAGCACTTCATCCAGTATACCCAAAAAAATATCTCAATTTCCATAAAGTTCCTGTTCTCTGCTCACACAATCCCAAATAATCCATGCCAGTCACATATTCCTACAGATTCACATGAAACCCTATTAATTCTCATCAATCCCAAACAGTTTCCTGTACTATACCAGTCACAATAAAGACCCGACAGTTCATATCAACAAAAAATACAAGGCTGATCAAATCCCTACTCATTCCTGATCATTTCTTACCAACTCCCACCAATTATTATCAATCCTAGTCAACCAAAACCCTATCAAATTATTCCCAATAATCTCACCACACACCACTCACTGTTTCTACCACTGCTGGTTGATTAAAGCCCTACCAAATTATCCCCAGTACCTACTATATTTCCTTTAACTTGTCCCAGATATTCGTCCTTTTGTAGCTTATTTCACGTAATTCAGTGGCAGAAAGAGATAACACTGGGGCTCTACATCCTTTTCACAGCACTTCTTCGTGACTAGCACCATATTCGAGTGTTAATCTCTCCCTGCAACTCAGCACTCAAGATGGACGGATGGCAGTCCTATCACTCAATAAAAATATTACCAAAAATAATTCCCAGTCCCTAGAAATCAATCATAACTCTACCAAATCATTCTTAATATGTCCTTCCCAAATCCCAACCAACCAACCCCTACCAATCCCAATCAGTCAAAACCCAACCAAATTACTTTTAATCGATTACAGCACTACCAAATATATTCCAACCCCATTCCTACCCTCCGAACTAATTAGAACATTACCATTTTTTTTTTCACCAACTCCAACCAACGTCAAATAATCTCAGTCATTCAATATCCAACTTTTAACACCCACCTGACGGCCCTGATGATTGAACAACCTGCGTGGCTATCTCGTGCAGTGGTGCCTGTCCCGCCCACTCTGCCGACGCGGGTGTAGCGAGGTAAAGGAGCACGGGGAATGGCGGGCGTGAAGTATCTCTTGGATAGAAGTTCGTGACGGTGGTACTGTACCCTCCCAGGTTCACCTCCCGTCGTTCCAGGTACCGTAGGGCGCACTCTCCCGTGATTTCATATGCTACGCCCCATGTCCACCCCTGAAGAAGAAAGAAAAAGAGGATAAAAAGAGGTGGATGAACATGGCTGAAAGCGGGGAAAGTGTGGGGGATGTGTGTATAGGTGAAACTTTACAATTCCATTCTCCAGTGATGTTATACGCTACATCGTACCGTACGTCCAACCCTGCAGAAGAGACAGAGGAGTTATCAGGCTGAAGATGCGTCTCTCTCTCTCTCTCTCTCTCTCTCTCTCTCTCTCTCTCTCTCTCTCTCTCTCTCTCTCTCTCTCTCTCTGGGCTACGTGGGAGGCGCACTTTACTATCTTCCTTGGCTTCCTCTTCCCCCTTTCCTCTCTCTCCTTCTCCCTTCCCTTTCTGTCCTCCCCTCTCTCTCCTTCTCCCCCCATTGTCTCTTCTTTTCTCCCCTTCTTACTCCCCCCCCTCTCCCTTCCTCTCCTCCCATTTTCCACCTCCTCTTATTTACCACTCTCACCTATATAACTTCGCCTTCTTACCTCACTCCCTCCTCCCCTATCCTCTTCTCCTCCTCGCATTCTTCTCACTTCCCTAGCACTCCCCTCCTACCCCTCCCTCTTCCTCTTCCTCTCCAACTCTTCTCTCCCCTCTTCCATCCCACACCCCCTCTCCCTCCTTCCCTCTCCCTCTCCCACCTCCCTACTTTACCTCCCTTAAGACTCTTACTGTAAATTATCTCAGTCATAGTTTGCCCTATAATGACCTACGCCCTCATTCACAAACACTCTTACGATCCCAGACCCGAATTCATAAACGAACTTAAGATCAATTTTCTGTCGTAACTTAAGATCAACTTTCTGTCGTAACTTAAGATCAATTTTCTGTCGTAACTTAAGAGTGTTTTGGCACGATGGACAAGGAGGGGAGAAAGCAGTAGAGTCTTCCCCTGTCTTGTTTGTCCTGCAAAACCAAATTCTAGTTACGACAGGATTTTTTTTTTCTTTTATACGAACCCCTTGAGAGGACTGGCTGGGATATTGGTGTTTGCTCCATACCTTTTATTTATCTCTCCTCCCGTCTCTCCATTCCTCCTCCTCCTCTATTCCCTACCTCATCTCTCTCTCCCCTCCCCTCATCATTTTCTCCCTTCTTCCTCCCTCTCTCCATTACCTTCAATTGCCTCTCTTCTCCCTATCGTCCCTCCTCTCCACCCATCTACCATATTTTCCTTCACCTCAATATCTTCTC
>JAGKTI010039068.1:0-10621 GCA_018397915.1 Birgus latro | reverse complement strand
ATAATATTTCACTCAGATACCAGCTATTCTTCAACTACCTATATCATTACATATCGAAGTACAGCATACTTCGTTCTCCCTAAGCGCTATTTTGATATGAAAACAACACAAAAGTACTGCACATGTTAGGGATACTATAGAGAGAACGGAGTGGGAGAAGGGGTGGCAGGTAATGACTGCAGTGTAAGTGTGTGAGATATTTCCATCTTACAACGATCCAACCGAATTTTTCAACTCACAGTACAGATATAAGTACCGTATTAGTATAAGTACAGGCCATTATGCATGTACACATGTATAGGTACTAATCTCGGTAGCGTGGTCGGAGGTACTTGTTGGGAAGTCGATGATGGGTTATTTAATACAACCAGAATAAAGTCGTGAGACGTATTATCAACGAAGGTGAGTTACAGGACTCTTGGGTTACTGAGTTTTATTGTAGATTTATCTTGATAGCGATTTACAATGATCTTAGAGTGACGGCCAGTCTCCCCTTTCTCCTTACTCTCCCCTAATTGTGCTCTCGGGCATTCTCTATCCCCTTCTCTCTCCCTTTCTGATGTGAAGGGCTTCTCTCTTCCATTATATACAGGTGGGAAAGGATGTTTAGGTAAGGTAGTGGTGTCTAATCGATCTCCTGTGGGCTTCCACGTGTTTGCATACATCATGAGTTTCTTGCTTGTTTAGACTACGAGGATATTTTGAGAAACATCATATGTTAGGATTCTTGATAGTCTGGGACAACAGACTGTGTACAGATATCATGTGAAATCAGACACTACATCCTGTACGTTGTGTTATGAGATATATACTAATGCCTATATAATATCTACATATCGCTCGGTCACGCCCACTGTCGTACCAACGACAGGAAATATTGTCCTTAATATATTAATACATATTACAATTAGCATGTAAGTTAAGTGAAGTATATAATATTGTAAAAGTTACATAATTGGGATAATGTAGTCATTGTAGTTATAAAATTGTACATATACTGTATAATAGTAATATTAAAATAATACAATGGCAAGTCTAATGTAGTCAGTTATACAATATATATGAGAAGGACTTGCTGTATATATTCATATATAAATGAGATACAANTTTTTTTTTTTTTTTATAATATTTCACTCAGATACCAGCTATTCTTCAACTACCTATATCATTACATATCGAAGTACAGCATACTTCGTTCTCCCTAAGCGCTATTTTGATATGAAAACAACACAAAAGTACTGCACATGTTAGGGATACTATAGAGAGAACGGAGTGGGAGAAGGGGTGGCAGGTAATGACTGCAGTGTAAGTGTGTGAGATATTTCCATCTTACAACGATCCAACCGAATTTTTCAACTCACAGTACAGATATAAGTACCGTATTAGTATAAGTACAGGCCATTATGCATGTACACATGTATAGGTACTAATCTCGGTAGCGTGGTCGGAGGTACTTGTTGGGAAGTCGATGATGGGTTATTTAATACAACCAGAATAAAGTCGTGAGACGTATTATCAACGAAGGTGAGTTACAGGACTCTTGGGTTACTGAGTTTTATTGTAGATTTATCTTGATAGCGATTTACAATGATCTTAGAGTGACGGCCAGTCTCCCCTTTCTCCTTACTCTCCCCTAATTGTGCTCTCGGGCATTCTCTATCCCCTTCTCTCTCCCTTTCTGATGTGAAGGGCTTCTTTCTGCCATTATATACAGGTGGGAAAGGATGTTTAGGTAAGGTAGTGGTGTCTAATCGATCTCCTGTGGGCTTCCACGTGTTTGCATACATCATGAGTTTCTTGCTTGTTTAGACTACGAGGATATTTTGAGAAACATCATATGTTAGGATTCTTGATAGTCTGGGACAACAGACTGTGTACAGATATCATGTGAAATCAGACACTACATCCTGTACGTTGTGTTATGAGATATATACTAATGCCTATATAATATCTACATATCGCTCGGTCACGCCCACTGTCGTACCAACACAGGAAATATTGTCCTTAATATATTAATACATATTACAATTAGCATGTAAGTTAAGTGAAGTATATAATATTGTAAAAGTTACATAATTGGGATAATGTAGTCATTGTAGTTATAAAATTGTACATATACTGTATAATAGTAATATTAAAATAATACAATGGCAAGTCTAATGTAGTCAGTTATACAATATATATGAGAAGGACTTGCTGTATATATTCATATATAAATGAGATACAAGAGTATAATTAAAGTAAGCCTATATTATGTGTAACCCATAATTCGTTATTTTATATAAAACATATATGTACAGTATATACACTATTTACACAGTTTGTCTCACTTGTACAGAACAGTTCTTAAACACTGATTCAAGGTTAGCAATTCTCGCTTGCATTCTGTGCATGGCCAAAAGTAATACAACAAATATGATGGAGAAAATCACAAAGATGGCTGGAGCTGGGCTGTATACATAATATGGGTTAAACATAATCCTACTGTATTCTTCCCAAGGTTGTATTGTCTGATTTATTAGTTGCATGGTTTCATACTTGGGTGAAGTCAACTTAATGTATGAGCTTGCATTTAAGTTCATCCTAGGCAATGGCTGGAAGTACTTGTGTGTGTGGTTGAGAATGGCATAATGGTTTTTAGTGGGCAAGGTGGATAATGTAGGTGTCAGGACTGCACAGTAATCTGGTGAGATGTATAAACCNATAATATAATGGCAAGTCTAATGTAGTCAGTTATACAATATATATGAGAAGGACTTGCTGTATATATTCATATATAAATGAGATACAAGAGTATAATTAAAGTAAGCCTATATTATGTGTAACCCATAATTCATTATTTTATATAAAACATATATGTATAGTATATACACTGTTTACACAGTTTGTCTCACTTGTACAGAACAGTTCTTAAACACTGATTCAAGGTTAGCAATTCTCGCTTGCATTTGTGCATGGCCAAAAGTAATACAACAAATATGATGGAGAAAATCACAAAGATGGCTGGAGCTGGGCTGTACACATAATATGGGTTAAACATAATCCTACTGTATTCTTCCCAAGGTTGTATTGTCTGATTTATTAGTTGCATGGCTTCATACTTGGGTGAAGTCAACTTAAGTATGAGCTTGCATCTAAGTTCATCCTAGGCAATGGCTGGAAGTACTTGTGTGTGTGGTTGAGAATGACATAATGGTTTTTAGTGGGCAAGGTGGATAATGTAGGTGTCAGGACTGCACAGTAATCTGGCGAGATGTATAAACCGGATGCTGATGTATGGGCTGGAGATGTATCTGGGCAGGTCACAAAAACTGATGTATTTTGAGTGAAGTAGAAGAACTGTGAATGTCCAATGTGTTGATGATGAATGAGTTTATCTGGTGCAAATGGGAAGTTGTAATGATGAGGGATGTCATGATTTTTTTTATGATAGCCATTTCACAAGGGACTGTCTCAGCTGGCTGAAACGTGAAGATGTACGCAGGACAAAGGTGAAATGCATGTAATGATGTGCGACATTTGTGTTCCATTGCTCTGTCACTAGTGAAAGCTACGGCGTCCTGTTTCTCGGAAACCATGATTACTTCTGTTTTGATGTTGATGGTGACTAATGAGTCATCTTTCTTAGAAGGAAAAGGGTATATTTGATAGACTGTGAAAAAGTCGTCTGTTACGAACGGTACATGGACTACTATTGATGTTGTTGTCAGTGTTGCTTCCAAGTATGGATAATATAACATTAAATTTCTTTCCTCAAACAAAGGTTTCAAACCATGCTTATGTATGCCTTGATTAATGATTTACCGGAGGTTGTGAATGGGTAGCAAATTAATAGTGATCCTTCCATTACCTGCATTAGCAATTCCTTTCATGAATGACTGATACTGAGCCCTGGTGTTGTCCAACTGTAGTATTATTAATTAAGTCAATATGTTCCATGATCACTGAGAAGTGTTGGAATAGTGTATTGTTACCCTATAGTGCATTTACTTTATTCACAATTCCTAGAGTTGATGCTTCTGCTTTCCTTAGGTTCTTTACAATCGTCAGCATTAAGGTGTTCTGAGTGTCGGCCAACTTATGTTGGTATGAGAGAACTTGTGCTATTTTGTTAAATTTGTTATTTATTTCCTCTAGATCATTTTCTGTTGCTAGTCCGAAAATGTTCCCTAAAATTGCTCCACCTAAGTCGAACAGACCGCGTCTGTTACGTGTATTCGTGATGTTGTTTCCTGTCCCAAGTGTGTTACTCCCAGCTGATGGGATGTCCTGGATCATGGTGATCATTACGTGCTAAGCCTGTTCTAGCTTCCAGTCAGTTAATTTCATTAATTCAGCTTCCTCCTGTGTGGGGTGATCATGTGAAGAAGGGCGTGTTAATACCACTTTCAGAGTTCTGATTGGTCCTGATATTTTCTGTAACATCATTGGTATATCTTGCAGTACGTCCAGACTAATTTCGGTACTTATTATGTCTTGTATTTTTGCCGTTGAGGCTGTTGGGGCGATCAGGCACCCCTGCCGCACTATATGTTGAGGATGCAATTGAGGTGATCCTCTTGATATCAACAAGAACATGATCCGTGGAATTATTCGCCTCATCTTTACCTACCGAAAGAACAACTGTATCAGATATCCGTTCTTACCTATAAAAGGAGTCTAAATCGATTCCTAAGTCACGTAAATGCCTTGTTACGTTGAGAGCTGTATTGGTTGCACCTATTTTTGTCTGTTTGGTATGCGACCCCAATTTATTCCGATATGTGTTTATTGCTTCAGGCTTATTTTCACAGTGTGTACTAGGATTTTCGGTCGTGTCCGGTGCTTTATAGTTGCAAGCTAAGGTTCTTGAGACCTTCTTTAAGTGATCAATATGCATTTTTTTTTCTTCGTCACTCGATAGTGACTTAATCACTGCCTTATTAGCTCTTCTCTTAATTACCCCATATGGGCCTTCAAATTTTGGTGACAGTTTGTTGTCTCTAGTGTGAATGAGGCCATAGACAATATCACCTATGCTGATGTTCTGATTCTTTTGCCTTCTTATTGAATGATTCTGTCATTTCTTCCTTAGACATCATTAACTGTTTCTTTACCCTTGTGTGTATTTCTTGAAATTCACGTAAGCGAAGTTTAGGATAATCATCATAATTATATATGAGAATTTGCTCGCCTGCTAACGTTTCGTAAGGGAGACGTTTGTCAGACCCGTAAATGATGAAATGAGGTGTATCTCCTATGGATTTATTAATTGCACAATTGAGTGACTCTTCAACTCTTGGGATCCAGTCATCCCAGTTTGCATAATTGTCACTGAGGATGTGCCGTAGTACATCTAATATTTTCTTATTCTGCCTTTCCACCAATCCATTGGAAGCTGGATGGTAGGCCAAGATATTAACCTTCTTAATACTGTATTGTTTACAAATTTCCTGCAAAATTTCAGAGTTAAATTCACCACCATTGTCCACCATTGTCGCTTATTAGCACCTTTGGTGTGGTGAACCTACAGATCACACTATCAATGAATACCCGTGCGACTGTTTTTGCTGTTTTATCCTTAATTGGAACCAAGATCACATATCGTGAGAAATGATCAGTAGCAACAAATAGATATTGATTGTGATTGGTAGTTAAGGGTAATTTAAGTAGATCAACCGCGACAACGTCCCATGGTTGGTTAGGGACTGGTTATTTACCTAACGGTGCAGGTGATATCGTGTAACCTTTATGTTTCGCACATGACTCACATTTGTCTATGTGAGTATGTATGTCTTTGCGTAACGTTGGCCAGTAATATGACATCCGGGCCTGTCTGACTGTCCTGTCCTTGCCAGGATGTCCTGCATGTGGACTATCGTGTACTGTCCTTAAAATGTGTGGTATCATTGTACTAGGAGTAACTAACTGCCTAAAATTTTTTCTGTGGTTTGGTTGTCCTGGATTTACCCTATATAAGACATTGTTTACCATTGTGAATTGTTCAAGTGGTACCTGTAACTAGGGTAATGGCACATCATCGCCTGACTCGAGGTGATATATTACTTTGGACCATACTGGGTCCTGTCTTTGTGCTTGTGAGATTTCTTGAATTGTGGGGATCGATTCATCTTTGTTGGGGAGTGATTCTCGTGGACTTATTGTAGCGACGTTGGCTAATGGGTTGCGTGACAAGGCATCTGCTGCTACGTTCACTTTGCCTTTTATGCAGTGAATATTTACACTGTAATTCTGGATTTTACATTTCCATCGTGCTTTCCTCCCAGAGAGGAGTTTTTCTTGGAACATGCCCACAAGAGGCTTGTGGTCTGTGTATAGATGAATTTCATATCCGTACACGAGGTCACGGAATTTCTGTAGAGCAAATATTACCGCTAGGGCTTCCAAGTCTGCTACGCAGTAATTTTTCTCTGCTCCTTTTATTTGCCTACTTGCAAAAGCAACGGGTTGGTATTTACCTCGTTTATCCTCTTGCATCAGTACAGCACCTAAACCTTTGAGAGAAGCATCTGTGCAAATTATGAACGGCTTTGTGAAGTTAGGATAAGCCAAGCAAGGTGCACCTGTAAGTTTATCCTTTAATTCATTAAATGCATTTTTTTGTTCCTCTCCCCACTGAAATACCGCTTGTTTTTTCAGCGGAGAAATAGTGGCTGGGCTATGTGAGAGAAGTGTTGTATAAACGCCCTATAATATCCGGCGAGCCCTAAAAATTGTCTTACTTCATCCACATTTGTGGGTTCTGGGAAATTTCTTACTGCTTTTATTTTGTCCTGAGAGGTGTGGATCCCCTATGCATCTAGTCTGTGGCCTAAGAATATAATTTCCTTAAAGCAAAATTTACATTTAGACAGCTTAATTTTAAAACCTGCACTGGCTAACTTGTGTAGTAGCTGATCTAACTTCTGTAGATGTTCTGCTAGCGTGGGTTTTGCAATTATGATGTCGTCCAGGTAGACAAATATGCTGTCACCTAATATTCCAGCCAATACGCTATTCATCAATCGCTGGAATGTGCCAGGAGCCGTCATCAATCCCATCGGCATTCTCTTATACTGATAATGGCCACAAAGAAAGCAGTGTACTTGCAGGATTCTGCATCTAATCCTATCTGATAATAGCCACTTAATAAATCGATTGTAGAAAAGACCACATTTTCTGGTCCAATGTTGTGCAAGACGTCACTTAACAATGGCATGGGAAAACGGTCGGGAATGGTTACCTGATTAAGTTTGCGATAATCAACAACTGCCCTCATCTCACCGTTTTGTTTAGGTACAAAGAAATGTGGTGCGTTCCATGGGGATACTGAAGGTTCAATGATGTCCAAGCTTAACATTTCATCGACATATTGCTTTGCTAGTGCACGTTGCGAGTGAGCAATTCTATATGCTGGTACGTAAATCGGTTTTGTCTCGTGTTTTACGTTAATATGGTGTTTGATTAGATTTGTACAACCTAAGATTTCACCAGGTAATGCAACTGCTTGTCGATGTTTTTCCAGGACGTCTAGTAAATCGTTTGTCACGTCAGAATTATCTGAGCAAACCAAGTGCTCCTTTATGCACTCTCTGTCTGTCGAGTTTACTCTACTGAACGTTCCCCCTACTGTCACTTCCCGTATAGGGGCTGGTCATATCTCTAACCTACAAATACAGGTTCCTTTCTTGATCCTCACATCTCCCTTCATGGTGTTAGCTAAAATGACATTAGTTTCACCATTTTTATTCATCCAACACAGAGCACTCTCAATTAAAAGGCCATTTATTCTAATCGTCTCTTCTAATGCAATGACATTACAATTTCTAAATTTCTAAGCTGACTTTTGATCGTGATTTTCGTGAATGATTTTGGTAGTAGAATTACATCATAATTAATGCTTGCTGGGTAAATAAGCGAGTCACGATTGGTTTGTGGTTGTGTGAGCGAGTCCTCGCGTCCATTTTCTTTGAGTCGTTGTACGTCGGACTCATCTATTTTGGTTTTGTGTGTAATCGTTCTTGTGACGCTAGTTTTCCTATAACTGCTGGTTGTATTATCAGATGAAATTTCCTCAATGAATTCGCTGTCATAATGAACTCCATTAAAATGTGGCATCAGTATTAAATTTTCTTTCCTCATCGTGTTTAATCCGACTAAACCACTTCCTCTGATTGATAATTTTTCTACTACATAAAAGGTGGTAGTGAATGATTTTGTGGTCTCTGTGAACTTCATGTTTAACTCAGTCATACCAATAACTGGTATTTCTTTACCATCCACTGTGTATAAATGTAAGTCTGAGTTTTCCAGAAATGTCACTTTTCTTCTCTTTCTAAAAATTCTTTCTAACTCATCTTGCGTTATTAAGTTCACTGGTGAACCTGAATCCAAAATAATGAAATCTCTTCCTCCTCACATACAGCAGAGACCAAAATGCTTTCGTTTCCAAAGAGACTTCCTATGTTGACTGTTTATTCGGATGTTTTGTGTCGCCGTCTTTTGTGCTGGTACGACCTTTCCCCGACCTATGGACGGATATCAGTCTTTCTACTGTATAAAACATTCTGACGTACAGTGACCTACACACCTGTGGTGTCTGCAATATGCTTCGAACCCTTTTGCTTTTTCCCTATCCTCCTTTGTTCTGATATAACATTCAGCTTTTGTGTGCTTAGGTTTTGCGCAATAGTAACAGAGTGTGTTACTTGAGCTGAACCTACGAGGTGATCTTCCATTTGTGTCTTTGTGTTGATCGATGTCTACTGGGACTCCTGTCAAACTTTTGTACCGCCCTGTTGCCTGGTGTGCAGGAGCGAGTCCTTGAGCTAGCCTGACTGTGTGTTTGTTTCTGAACTGGATGTGATTGTCTGTAGTCCTTGGCAGGACTTGAATTATTTATCCCTGCTACTATTTCTGGTACTTTGATTCCTGGTTTGGTGGGCTGTGATGTGTCAGTGACACCAGCTTTAATGCAGTTTAATTCCACTTCATAAATGAAATCAAGTAAGCACATTCCTGGATTATATGGGATGGTTTTAGCTATTTTCAGCACCCTGTCAGAAAACTGACATAGGGCTGATATATAGCCAATGATGTCAATGACATGCACTGGTGACATCTCACCATCCTGTGTGACCCAGTTTGAGTTTTCTAGGCTAGCTAACAAGGTTTTCTTAATAGTGGAAATATCTGATGTTATATCTCCTAGATCTGAGCCTGAGTGTGTTTGCCTAAGGAAGTCTACAATTTTGTGTAATTCTGGGGTTATAACACCAAGAAAATTCTTGCCTCCCGAGAATTTCCTGAGAAATTCTGTCTTAAATTCCTCGAATTTTGTGGCTCTCATCAGCTTATCAGAACGTAATAAATTGCCTGCAGGGCATCGTTCCTGGTTTATTCTAGCTGAAAAAAAACAGCTATTTTCCCTTTTTCGTCCGTAATGTGTCGCCTAATGAAATACTGCTGACAGTGTTCAATGAGGGTGTTCACGTCTATTTTGTCATTTTCTGTACCAGAGAATTTTGGTAGTTCACTCTCTTCATGACAAATGTACACTGGAAAGGGATTATTACTGGAATTCTGTGGAGAAAGCATTGCACTCGTGCTTGCTGTTTTTGTGTTATCCATCTTTACAATTTTTGTTTTGCAATCGTCATTTACTTCCAATTTATATGTTTTTCCTGACCTTAATACTCTATAGTCTATGTTATAGTAGACGTGAGGGAACTTTGTATAATGTTCACTATCTACATCTGAAAATTCTGACCAAGTGTCATCATCATTTACTT
Organism: Birgus latro; assembly: GCA_018397915.1. Lineage (NCBI taxonomy): Eukaryota > Metazoa > Arthropoda > Malacostraca > Decapoda > Coenobitidae > Birgus > Birgus latro. Next base: position 851 of record JAGKTI010039068.1, on the reverse strand, counting down.
CAACGTATGTTGAGTCTGTTTGTTGTTCTTTATCTAGCTTATGTTTTGTTTCCTGAGTTTGTTTTTCTGCTGGTTCCTCTGTATTTGATGGTGTTTCGATATTTATATTATGTTGATCGTCTTCTGGTGTTTGTGTAAGAGGTACAGTTGATCCTTCGGGCACTAATAATGGAACTCTACTCCGCATAATGGGACCACTTACTACTTTATATGTTACCCATCTCACATATGTCAGTGTAAATTGTGTAATTGTCTCTTACTGTTTAGTTTGTGATTTTTATAATGATGAATAGATGCTGGGGTCATTAACTATGTGTTAGTATTTTATGGATAGTTGTGTAATTGGTGAATTGTTAACTAATACAACCTTAGTTAGAATAAATTAACTTACTAGAACAGTTGTGGAGATACAGCCGTGGTATGACGAAAGAGGTGTTGTTGCTGAAGGTCAACACGTCAGCATCGTTGTTATCACTGAGGTAGGCAGATACTCGCTCTAGACGTCTCACACTTCCTGTTGAGGTGGGTCCTTGTTATGATGCGTCAGCGCTCGATGTCGTCCCTGGAGTAGGCAGACAGGCTGGCAGAAGGGCAGACAGGCAGGTGCGGCAGGCCGTTGTTTTCAAGCACTTGGGCTGACTGGCGTGTTATGATGATCTTGCAGTGTGTGGGGCCGTGCTTTGCTATGGTAGTTGTGGTGGAGATGGTGGTGGGGGTTGTGGTGGAGAAGGTAGTGGAGGTCGTGATGGAGGGTGGTGGTGGTATGGGAGAGTCAGCAGTGTCTTAGCTCATCATGCTGGGTCAGACTGTTAGCGCCATTCCTCCCTCGTCACTCTTCTTTATTGTTGTTC
>JAGKTI010039066.1:0-10621 GCA_018397915.1 Birgus latro | reverse complement strand
GGTGTGGGATACATGTTAGGTGTGGGATACATGTTAGGTGTGGGATATATGAAATGAGGAATACATGTAATTTATGCGATGTAGGCTGAGCACATCCAACAGTTGCAGGTGTTTCGTAAATGATCTGCCAAAAATTTTGCAGTCATCGTGTACTTAAACATCAAACCGTTGAGTGGAGTGCAAGGTCCCTATTTTCGACGATAATTTCTGGAGAGAGTCAGACAGAATCTGTTTAGCCTTCCTACATTGCTCTTGACTGCACTTTAACGTGAGATGCAGGCGTTCCATAAATGACAATAAAAATTTAGGGATTTGCACTCTTCGAGATTTAAGGTTGAAGCATGTGATCTTCATTTGCGAGTACACTTTCCATCAATTAGTTTTATTAATAAGAACTTGAGTTTCTTGTTTACGACAGTGATGGAGTCCTGTCCTGCTCGGAACCGTGTGTCCATCACAATCAGCTCCTCCTTAACTAGCAGCATCACCATCATGGGTATGGGAGGAGTGAGTATGCTGGTGAGGGATTTCAGGCGTCTCTTGCTCATCTGGGTCTTCCCCACCGTCTGCCTCATCCCTCTGGCAATGTGAGTAGCAAATGCAGTCCTCGATAATTTGCTTCTAATTCTGTGTGTTTTCCTCGGCTATCCTCCTACCCGTGACATTGTGGAGAATGCAAGCCCTGGAGCTGAATTCTGCTTCCCAGTGCCGTTCCCTCTGTCTGCCTCACCCCTTTGGCGTGTGATAGATGTTGCAGCATCTGGTCATCTGTTAGCCCCTTCATTCCCATGATGCGTTTTAACATTTTAGTCTCGGTACCTCTATACGACTTTAACGACTTGAGTTCTTACACACATTTGGGGGACACCAGCTGTATCTGTCTCTTCCTGCTCGAAAAGTCTCCCCTAAGCTCAGTATAATGGTTTGAACTTAGCAAGAATGGAATAACAAAAATACGTCAGTGAATTGAAAGGATTAATTTTGTGTTTTTTCTCGGTTTTCCTCATACCTTTGACAATGTGAGTGAGGAATATAAGGACGGATGCTATTTCCTTTTCCACTGTGCTGTACCCTCTGCTTATCTCGCCCTGATGGGAACGTGGGTAAAAGATTCAGGGCCTCTGTGTTCTTTCATTTTCCTCATACCCTTGGCTACACGAAGAAGGTGCTTAGGTACTCGTGCAAGGTCGTCTGTGTTCAGCTGTCTGTGTGCTCTACCGTTATTCTACCTCATCCTATTGGAATACAAGTAGAAAATAAAGCATCAATCGTCAGTTATTGTTCCTTACTGTTCCCATTCTTCCTTAACCCCTTGGCAGTGTGGGTCTACAAAAAGAGTGAGCCCTCTGTTTCTCCTCGGCCTCTGATCGTCATGTTCCTCTGTTTTTACCCTTTGCACAAAGCGTAAGGGATGCAAGGACTCTCAACTCTCTCTTTATTTTCCATCATTCCATAAGCATTGTAAGTAAAGAATATAGGAACTCGAAGTATCCTGATTCTTTGTCTCCCATCTGCCTGTCCATTGTCCTTAGCAATGTGAGCAAATAATCCAATACTTGATCGTCTGCATTTGTTTCTGTGCGTTCTACTCTTAGTCGCCCCTGTCCACTCTGCAATATGGGTAGACTAATAATCCTTAACAAATGTTCCTAAGAGATGTATGTGGTCTATCTTGCCGTCCTCTTCTATGTTACTTAACTTAGTGTTATGGTGTATATATTACGGTGCACTCTTAGCCCTTAATTAATTACCAAAAGGGATAAGATATAGCTCACAATAAAACTAACTTAACTTTACTGTACACTATAACATACACACACCAAAGAAGAAACCAGAATTCGTTTACAAAGTGGAATGCCCTCAGAATACAAGAATAAACTAGTTATTTCTCACCCAACTACAATACAAACAGTGGAGGCTACGTATGCACTCAGTACTCACAGATTACAGAACTCAAGTAGCTTGGAGACTGGGATAATCCAAATATAAATCACACACTAGTGTAGATGGAGAAGTGAATAAATCTCACACAAGTGTAGATGGAGAAGTAAATAAACTACACACAAGTGTAGATGAAGAAGTGAATAAAAAATGAAAAGTGGTGCACAAATAGTGTGTTTTGTAATCAAAGTCACGTACTGAGCAATATGTGAAAACACGAGGGAAGGTGTAATAAAATGTCACAAAAGTGTACGTGACTGTGACAAAAGATGTATGAATGTGTCTTAAAAATGACTTAAAGAAGTTATGCTCCTGCTAATTCTCAGCTTATAAAAGGTAGATTTCTCCGCCTCTTTCTGCTATCTAGCCAGTAGGCTGTCTTGAATACAATCTCCAGCCATTCATAAACACTGCAGGCACCTGCAACCCATAGGGGGCATTACACAACTCACACATAGCCAGTTAGGAGCTGTTAAGATAGTCAGAAAAGCATTTGACAGAATTCAATTGGTAGTTACTCTCAAATACGCTCTGCCCAACTTAAGTCACACCCACTGTTTCAAGGACGAAAGGGTTCTTAACACGCAAAATCTGGGCAAAACAACAGAGCGTTATCTATCTTTATCTATTTACAGAGGCCCAAAACTGACCACAAGGCAAATACAGCTGTGGTTTGGGTCACCCTTGCAGGGAGAGAAAACTGATAAGAAAAGATTAAGTGTTTTCTTCACGGCTCGCCTCTCTCTCTCTCTCTCTCTCTCTCCACACTCTCTTCTCTCTTCTATTTCTATTTTCATCACTGGAGTAACTACGCCAGTAACACCTCCCTTCCGGAGAGAAGAAATTTCCCAAGGGGAAATTTCTGGATACTGTACAAATTAAGTTCAGGCAGGTAATCTGCTAAAACATTTGTGACACCCTGTACATGTCTCACATCAAGGGAGTAATCCTGCAAAAGTAGGGCCCAGTGGGTGGCTCTAAGATTTCTGTCTTTAAATCGGGACAAAAATGTCAGAGGGTGGTGATCAGTGTACACTACAACATCACCTGGCCCTGGACCAACATACAAGAGAAGTGTTGAAGGACAAGTTTGAGTGCAAGGAGTTCTTTCTCAATAGCTGAATAATTTCTCTGGGCCTTATTGAATTTCTTGCTAAAATAGCACACAGGCATCTCAAAGCCCTAATCATTATCCTGAAGCAAAACAGCGCCAGCCCCTAGGCCACTGGCATCAACAGCTAATTGAAAGGGTTTATTAAAATAGGGAGCTTGAAGCACTGGGTAACTTGATAGGATGGCTTTGACTTTAGAATAGGCATCCTCACACTCTGGCATCCACTCATACTTGACTCTTTTTCTTAACAAATCAGTGAGCGAAGATACAAGATCAGAGAAGTTCAGGACAAAACGTCTATAGTATCCTACCATACCCAAGAATCGTTGCAACTCTCTCTTATTTCTGGGTTGGGGAGAATTAACTATGGCCTGAACTTTAACATCAGGTGGACTCACTTGGTCTAAACCGACCACATAACCTAGGTACTGCACTCGAGTCCTTACAAATTCACATTTAGTCAAATTAAGAACTAAATTAGCAGAGGACAGTCTCTGCAACAAGGCAACTAGTTGGTTCAAGTGTTGTTCCCAGGTATTGCTAAAGATAACATCATCAATGTAGGTTACACAATTATCTAAGTCCTTTGTGAGATCATTCATTAGCCTTTGGAAAGTGGCAGGAGCATTGTTCATACCACAGGGCATGACTTTACATTTATAAGTACTGGCACCAACCACAAAACAGGAAATTTCTTGGGCTCTTTCTGTGAGATTGACTTGCCAATATCCCTACATCAAATCTAATTTTATAATGAACTTAGCAGTGCCTATTGCATCCACACAATCGTCTATTCTAGGAAGTGGGTAGATATCAGTCTTGGTAAGGCAGTTGACTTTACAGCATTCGATGCAGAAACAATGAGACCCATCGGATTTTGGAACCACTATGACCGGGGAGCACCACTCACTTTGACATTAATCGATTAACCCTTGCTGCAGCACGTAGTTCAGTTCCTCTTGGATGAAGGTCTGCTTCAGAGGACTAGCCCGGTAGGGTGATTGCTTCACAGGACTGGCATCTCCAAAGTCCATGTAGTGCTGTGCCACTTCCGCCCATCTTGAGGTGTCCTGGAAGACATCAGGAAACTTGCTGAGAAGGGCAACAAGCTCAACACGTTGCTCTGCAGTCAAATGAGAGAGTTTATCAGCCAGCATACTCCAAGCGCCTTGGTTTTCTCTTCAACTGGTCATCTGGTCCAAAGTCAAAGGGCAGCCCTCGTCCTCCACCAACTCGATAGCCGACACTACGCATGCAGCACTAGGAGGGTCCACGTCTCAGCTGTGGTACTCCTTTAACATATTTACATGGCACAGTCTTGTTCCTTCCTCCGGTCTGGGGTTAAAATTACATAATTTACTTCACCTACCCTCTTCTCAACTACATAAGGGCCTGCAAAACTTGCCTGCAGAGGCTGACCATGAATGGGAAGTAACACAAGAACATGGTTACCTGGGTTAAACACTCTGTTCCTAACTTTCTTAGAGTGGTCATACCATCTCTTCATCTCCTGAAAGGACTCCAAGTGTGCCCTGGCTACTTCCATGCTATAGGCCAATCTTTCTTTAAATTTTGACGCATACTCTGGCAAGTTAATCTGATCATCATCCTTGACCCATTGTTCTTTGAGGAGTTTATGAGGTCCTCTTACCTCATGGCCAAAGATTAACTGAAATGGGGAGTAGCCTAAGGACTCACTCGGTGCCTCTCTGGTTGCAAAAAGTAGGAAATACAAACACTTGTCCCATTCCTTTTCATCAGTACATAGCTTTTTGAGCATATACTTCAAAGTTTGATGATACCTCTCTAATGCACCATGACTCTTAGGATGATATGCTGAGGATGTGATCTGGGAGACTCCTAACTCCTTAAGGGTTTGTCTGAACAGTGTGGAATTAAAATTACTGCCATGGTCTGACTGAACTATTTGTGCACCACTTCCCATTTTTTATTCACTTCTCCATCTACACTTGTGTGTGGTTTATTTACTTCTCCATCTACACTTGTGTGAGATTTATTCACTTCATCTACACTAGTGTGTGATTTATATAAAATGGGTAAAGAAGGTCAGCATCTCTCATACAACCAATTTAGCTGAAATATTCCTCAAGGGATTGTTAGTGGCATAGATACCCCAGTTGTGTGATAGAAATAGGAGAGGGAGATGATACGTGTACAGATAAAAGGAGCAGCTGAGAAATCAGTTAAACCTTTCGTATCGTGTTTCTGACCTGGTGGGTCGGACAAAGGGTCACTGTGTATACACAGCAGTCAAAAAGGTTCTCTGGAAATAGATTAGAAGATTAACACAAAGATTCTATTTCCCAGTTTAACTGCTCCTGTCCGTGAGAAAGTACAGTAAGCTGGAGAGGGGCGGAGCGTATTTTCAGAGTCACTGACAATCAAAATATGCCAAATCTTTCTCTGACTTTCTTGATGGCTTGTAATTGGCTATGGGTGAGCTGAGTGAGGCCCTCATGGGTCGTACGAGGTACTAGTACTGTTTGAGTGGCTGGAGATAATTATTCTAAATGCCTAATGGCTAAATAACCGAAAGAGGCGGAGATACGACCTTCTATAAGCTCGATTTAGCAGAGAGAGTGTTACTTCTAAAGTCATTTTTCAAGAGACACATTCATACGTCTTTGTTACTGTCACGTACTTTGTTTGTCACATTTTATTACACTTTCCCTCATAGTTTCTCTTTTCCTTAATACGTGACGTTAATTTCAAATGACACTGCTTTGCACCATTATTAGTTTATTCACTACTCCATCTACACTTGTATAATTTATTCATTTGTCTCACCTATACTTGTGTGTGATTTATACTTGTTTTCTTTCCTGTCTCCAAGCCACTCGTGTTCGGTATCTGTGAGTATAGTTTGTGTACCTACGCTCCACTGAGTTGTGATCTGGTTAGGTAAGAGTACCTAGTTTATTTTTGTATTACACAGAGCTATGTGTGCATTTTTCTCTTTGTAAACTGAACCCGGAATCATTAACCGGATGTGTGTGTTATAGTGTACAGTAAAGTTAAGTTAGTTTTCGTGTGAACTTTACCTTATCCCTTTTGGTGATTAATTTAAGGGTTAAGAGTGCACCTTAATATACATGTCTGTAACAAATTTGGCGACCTCTTGCCAGGATAGCTCTGTGGTATAGTAATAACTTTAGTCTCCATAACAATTTGGTGACCTTTTTCCAGGATTGCTCTGTGACATATTAATAACCTTGGCAGATACACAGTGCTTACTTTAATATGATCAGTGATAGTGATGTGAAAGCCTTTCTTGATTCTAAGCCTACCTCAACCAAAGTGAAAACTCTTAAGAAGCACGAGGTTAAATTGCTTGCCCAGGCCTTAAATGTGACAATTCCAGTCTCCATTAATAAGACTAGCTTACTTGATTTAGTGCTGGAAATCATGTTTGCACAAAGTGAGTCCTCCATAGCTAGTCCTGTGCCAGTTGATACTACACAAGTCGTTGACCCTGAGTCTTTATCATCGGAGACACCAGGGCCCAGTGTTGTTTCTGTTCATGAGTCTAGTGACCAAATACAACTTGAGATAGCCAGTCTTAAGCAGAGAGAATTAGAAATACAAGCCCAGATGAGACAAAAGGAAATAGATCACGAATTCAGAATGAAGCAAGCTGATAGTTTACTTAGAGCTAGTAGTTCATCTGGCAGTAGTTCACCTTTTGATGTTGCTAAGAATATTAAGCTGGTCCCTCCCCTTAACGAGCAAGACGTCACTAGGTACATTCATTGTTTGAAAATGTGGCAGGTCGTCTCTCATGGCCAAAAGACTCTTGGACAGTACTGTTGCAGAGTGTTTTGAAAGGAAAGGCTCAAGAGGTTTATATTTCTTTATCGGTGGAGCAAAGTTCTAAATATGATTGTCTAAAAGAGGCCATTCTAAAATCATACGAACTCGAGCCAGAGGCATATTGGCTTAAGTTTAGATCCACTTTTAAACAGAAAGATCAGACTCATGTGGAGTATGTTAGAATACTTACAGTTTATGTGACAATTGGTTACGTGCTAAGAACGTTAATTCTTTCCCAAAATTAAGAGAGTTGATGATCTTGGAGAGTTTCACTGATAAAATAGACAGGGATATTGCAACACACTTGGTGGAGAAGCAGGTAGTTTCCCTAGATGAGGCTGCCTTTGTTGCTGATAATTATAGTATAATTCATAAGCATGAATGTAAGCCTCATTCATTTGTTAAGGGTAGGAGAGTGAACCAACCAGTTTTTGTGAACCTTTCTTCTGGTAAAGGCAAGTTAATGTTAAGTGACACTAGTGGAAATGTTGCAACACCAGAGCATGTTAGTTCCACGAAAGTAAGTGAGGACAGTGTTGCCAGAGGGTCAAGAAAAGGTGTAAGATTTTGCAAGTTTTGCGAGGAAACGGGGCACTGGGAGGATTGGTGCTGGATGAAACGAGGGAAAAGTTTTAATGTGAAACTTATTACTTTGGTAAACTCTTGGGAAGTTTTTGACACCAACAGTGAGCAGCCTTCCACAGTTATTGTTAGCGGTAGTCAGACACCACCCCAGCAAGTGCAAATTGTTGATAAGGCCAGAGTGGAGCTGTCAGTGGTTGATAGACAGACTCCTGTAGAGCTATTGTTAGACACTAGTAAGACTGGAGCAGTGCAGCCATCAGGTTCAAGTGAGAGTGGTAATAAGACTCCATCAGAGTGCCCTCCCCCAAGTAGTACAGTAAATGACTCCTTTCCAAATCATTTATTTGCTAACTTTATGTCTAAAGGGTTAGTTTCACTTGATGGAAAAGGTGGTAAGGAAGTCACTATACCTAGAGACACAGGAGATTCTCAGTCACTAATGTTGAAGGGGATTGTTGATGTAGCTGACCCTAATGAATGTGTCTTGTTGCAGGGTCTAGCTGAGTTTGTATCTGTTCCCCTAGTTGAGGTGAAGCTCCAGTCAGAGTTAGTTACTGGTTCAGTGAGTGTGGGAGTTGTTGACCAACTTCCTTTACAAGGAGTCACTTTCCTTTTGGGCAATGACTTGGCAGGAGGACAGGTAAGTGCTGTTCCCTGTGTGTCAAGAACTCCCCTGAGTGAGGATAGGACAACATAGTTGGATTCTGTTGTATTTCCTGTGTGTGCTGTAAACAGAGCTATGAAGGCAAAGGCCAGATGTGCTAATGTTGACAGTCATGGCACTGGCAATGCCGATGATATTATTGGGCTTGGTGATACCTTTTTCGCCCAGTTGAATGGCTCTGAGATTGATGATTCTCCTCACATTGATGTAAATGCAAGATTGGCTGATGTGCAAAGATCTGATACAGAGATTGCTCTTTTAGTTGACTCCGCAGTTAGGGAAGATGAATGTGTGTCTGAATTGAGAGAATGTTATTATTTACTGCCAAACGACGTATTAATGAGAAGGTTAAGATCTCCTAGTGTTGCTCATGATAACGAGTGGGAGACGGTACACCAGGTGGTAGTTCCAAGGCCCTATAGGCAAATAATTATGTCCATTGCTCATTACTCTTCTTTAGCAGGTCACATGGGGGTGAGGAAGACTCTCTCCCGCATCTAGCAGCATTTTTATTGGCCTGGAATTCGTTGAGATGTCGCACGGTTCTGTAGGTCATGTCACACCTGTCAGCTAGTCGGTAAGAGTAATGAGCCGATCCCTGCGGCTCCTTTGATTCCTCTACCTGTGCTTGAGGCCCCATTCACTAGAGACCTTGTGGACATTGTTGGTCCTTTGCCTAAAGCCTCTTCAGGCCACCAGTACATCCTCACAATGTTAGACATGGCCACTAGATATCCTGAAGCCATTCCCTTGCAGAATATTTCGGCTAAATTGGTTGTAAAAGAGATGCTGACCTTCTTTACCCGTTTTGGACTCCCTAAGGAAGTTCAATCAGACCAAGGCAGTAATTTTAATTCCAGACTGTTCAGACAAACCCTTAAGGAGTTAGGCATCTCCCAGATCACATCCACAGCATATCGTCGTCAGAGGCAGGTTGCATTAGAGAGGTATCACCAATCTTTGAAACACATGCTCAAGAAGCTTTGTGCTGATGAAAAGGACTGGGACAAGTGTTTGCCCTTTTTACTGCTTGCAACTAGAGAGGCACCAAGTGAGCCTTTAGGCTACTCCACATTTCGGTTGATTTTTGGCCATGAAGTAAGAGGCCCACTTAACCCGCCGAGTCCCATCGACGTACGGTGTACGTCGCAACTTTTTTCCGCGGACGGAAGCAACAATGTACACCGTACATCACGTAATTGCAAGGCCCATTGTGTGCACATTTTTCAACATTCGCGGGTGATTTTTGGTTGGCATATGTGGGAGACATTCCTCTATCGGCTGTCAAGTGGGGATACTGTCTGGCCCCTCCTAACCCCCCCTTCCCCCCACACTGGGCAATTCACCTGTTAGCAGTAAGCTGGCCAGTAATGGTATGTTCCCCCACGGACTCTCTAATGACGAAATTCATGGTGAAAGTGATTCCTGAGGTGGAGGACAAAGAAACAAAGAAGCTAGAGGTAGAAACAAACAGAAGTGATGAGGTGGTAATGTCGTAAAGGAAGGTGCCATATACTGGGGTTTTGGGTAAGTGAACAATGCTTATAAACACCTATATTATTGTGTGAAAACCTTTATAGACTTTTACTACACATAAATTCGTACCAAATAAATGAAATAAATACATAATTAAAGTGGCTTGAATTAGTCAACCCTTCCATAGTTCGTTTTCTTTAGCCAGGTACCCTGAAAAAGAATGAAAACGTAAGGTTGAGTGACACCTGTATCAACATTTTTTTACCTCAGTATCGCGATTTCACTATGAATTTTCGATGTTTCTCACCAAAAGCGAAGGTTTCAGCCAAAAAACAAAAAGTCAAAAATCAGTCGGGATCTGGGGGTAGGCTTGGTAAAAAAACGGTCGGGACTCGGCGGGTTAAACTTCTCAAAGAACAATGGGTCAAGGATGATGATCAGATTAACTTGTTAGACTATGTGTCAAAATTTAAAGAAAGATTGGCCTATAGCATCGAAGAAGCCAGGGCACACTTGGAGTCATTTCAGGAGAAGATGAAGAGATGGTATGACTACTCTAAGAAAGTTACGAACAGGATCTTCAACCCGGGTGACTTAGTCCTGGTTTTACTACCCATTGAAGGTCAGCCTCTGCAGGCAAGTTTTGTGGGTCCTTATGTGGCTGAGAAGAGGGTAGGTGAAGTGAATTATGTCATTTTAACCCCAGACCGGAGGAAGGAACGGAGACTGTGCCATATTAATATGTTGAAGGAGAACCACAGGCGAGACGTGGACCCCCCTAAGGCTGCGTCTGTGGTGGCGGCTACCGAGTTAGCGGAGGACGAGGGCTGCCCTTTGACGCTGGACCAGACGACCAGTTGGAGAGGAAACCAGCGCACTTGGAGTACGCTGGCTGATTAACTCGCCCACTTGACTGCAGAGCAACGTGCCGAGCTGGTTGCACTTCTCACCAACTTTCCTGATGTCTTCTGGGACACCCCAGGATGGACGGATGTGGCACAGCATGATGT
>JAGKTI010039065.1:0-10621 GCA_018397915.1 Birgus latro | reverse complement strand
AAATTACATACATATTATATACTTACACTATACTTATTCTAACTTATATTACTCTTATACTACTTATATGCAAGAAATATGGCATTACAGAGGGACGTCACGAACGCCAGAGTTGGTTGAGAAAATTCGCAATTTTCTGGACGAGGACCGTCGTGTATCTATTCAGACAATAACTACACAGTTTGGAGTCGGTGTGGCAACTGTGCACAGAATTCCTCATGAAGATCTGAACGTGCGCAAAATTTGTGCAAAGTTTGTTCCCATAGTACACGAATTTGCATATTACAAACGAATTTCTATTAAGGTAATTCATATGCTAAAAAATTAACAAAAAATACTTAAATTCAATTCAATTTCAATTTCAGTTTTGTATTTAGGCTACAAGGAAAAATTATAGTGAGTAATGAATTTTTATGAGAACAAAATAATCACAAACATATCAGTTTCCGATCATATATATTAAGGAAAATATTTTCTGAATAATTCGATGATTCGAATAGCTTTGACCATTATTCTCTTAAAAGGTACGGTACGTACAGTACCGGCACATCATCATAAGCATCTGTTCTGAAAACCAGCTTTTGCCATGAAGAAGAAATATGTTCCTAGTCCTGGGGGAAGTGGCAGCCACCCAGACCCCCTGCCTGGTTCGTTTATGAGTGAGAGTGAGAATGAAGTACTGTGAGGGTGCAGTGAGGTGGTGACGGCGGGGTAACAGTGGATCGGGTGAGAATGGGAGTGAGTGGGTGACGGCGGAGTAAAACTGGATGGGGTGAAAATAAGAGTGAAAATGTGTGGAATGAGAACAAGGATAGGTTGGTGTGCGAGTGAAGTAGATTAAGTGTGAATAACAGTGAAGATGGATATGGTAAGTGTACAGTACGTAGACGTGGATGAAATGTGCATCTTGACAAGTTTAGGGTAGCTATTTTTCGTTTTCGTTCTTGATCCTTACCCTGGCTTAAAAGAAAATTGTAAATATTTTAAGTATAACCTTACCTTGCTAGAGATCTAGTATATGACCTTAGCGACTATGGAGCGCCACCATTCTCTGTTCTCCGCCATTTTAATTAATTCTATGTGGCTGATTTTTCTAATCGGATGTTCTCTCAGACAATCCATTAATTCGATTCTCCGTCTTCCTCTTGCCCACCTACTTTCAGTCATTCCAAGCAAGTAATCGCTTTCCAATTCTCTCGCCCTCAGAACATGTCCCAAGATCACCAGCTCCTTATTTTGATGGGTTTCACAATAATTAGTCTCTCTGTACCAGCTCTTCTCAGCACTTCCTCCTTTGTCATTCTCGCCGTCCATGGTATCCTCTGATCATCTCCTAAGGCCGCATCTCTAGTCTCAATTCTCTTCCTCATATTCTACTTCACCGTCCAGGTCTCACATCCATATATAGTGTCAACCAAGCAACATACTTCAAAACTCTCATTACTGGGCCCATGTTCATAATAATATTAGTTAAGATATTTTCCATTCTTCCACATGTTTTTGCTATTCCTGTTCTTCGTGTCATTCCGTCATTACTACTATTATAATCAGATAGTATACTTCCGAGGTACGAAAACCCTCCGACTTGACGTACAGTATGTCCTCTTATATTTATTTTGACATCAGTTGTCTGTTTCTTGGTTACTCCCACTATTTCTGCCTTTCTGATACTAATCTTCAAACTCCTTTGACACGCTTCCGTCAGTCCATCCAGTATTGCCTGTTGACTCTCCAACTAATCGCCAGAAGCACAGTATCATAAATTTTCACATTCCTTCCCCTAACCTTGATTTCTTTCAGCTGATCAGTTTCCCCCTTAAAAACCTCTATAAATCCTTCACTTCCTGTATATGCAAATTCTTTGAGAAAAATCTTTTAGCTAGGCTCCGTTATCTTGTTCGATGTCAACTTTTTCCTCGCCTCTTCAGTTTCCTCCCAGGTCGCAGCACGCAACATTGCATTGCAGAAACACTTTTTCACCTTACCCTCCTCTTCCATAGCCTTTACTGACCAGAAAACTGTCCTCGATGTCACAACCTGAGAAGTATTCCTTGATGCACTCGCCTCCCTGGCTGTCTCTGGTCACCTGTTCTGCTGGTTGAAAGTTATCTGTCAAGTCGCAGCTCTCGGATATTGATCTCTGTAGAGCGGTCAGTGAATATCGACCCTTTAATCTCGGCACACCTCAGAGTGGGGTCATCAGCCTCTTCATTTTCAACATTTTCATGAACAGACTTTTCAGCTATCCCGGTCCTCTCCCCAGTTCTCTCTGATCTTATGCTCTGCTGATGATATTTGCATCCATTCCCCCTCCCCTGCAATGCTTCAGTGTCTTTGAGTCTGGCCAGGCTGCAATTTGCTTGTGAGTTCATTATCAACACTGCCAATATCAGACTGTTTAGCCTACTCACTCTCTAATTTACAAGTTTGCATATACAACCATCACCCTCCTAGGCAGCCATCTCGAAGTAGTACACGAATATACATCTCTTGGTATACCTCTCTCCTCCCTCTATAAAATCTTCAAGTATATCTTCACTCTGCACCCCTATTCCTCAACAAACTTGGCCTACTCGGCATACTTACTAGTGGGTTGCAGTGGGTCAGCATCCTTATTGCTCGTACATTATACCTGATGTACATTTGCTCTCCCCTTGACTATCATGTCCTCCCTCTATCCCCTGTCTCCACCAAACAGTTCCAACCTCTTTAAGTGGTACAAAATCGAGCCATGCGTATCAATCTTCACTGCCCCTGGTCTACCAAAGTAGTCAATATGCTCACCGTGCTCAGTATGTGGCCTATTGCTGATCACATTCATGAGCTTGGTGCGTCTTCTCATCGTCCGCTTATCAGAAGGAAGCTGTAAAGTCCGAGTAACCTGAACTGCTGAACACTTTGACTGCTCGTTTACCATGTCTCTCTATTTGAGCGACATACTGACTGAGAACCCGAGGTCTTCCACTGCGAGGCTTTGTCTTCACTACGCCCTCCATTTGCCACCGACGAATTCATAGATTCACGGCAATGAATAAGGTAAGATTTAGAAAATGGGTATTTACTGGAATAATCAAGAGGCTACGTATAGAGCTGGTTAGACTGTCTCTAGATTATACTCATGCAATGAATGTCGTGATATACGTAGTAAAGGGAAATTTTCAGCCACCACCGATTTTTAGATCACCAATTAGCTCCCCCTGTATTTTTGATCGCATATAGCACTGTATCTAAACAGGAGGTCCACGGATCCTCAGGGGAGGGAGCAAGTAGGTAGGAAAAGCGAAAGTGGGCGGAGAGAGGTAAGGAAGAGGGAGGAAAGAGGTAGGAGGCTGACAGGAAGGGTGAGAATGGAGGTCGAAATGTAGGAGAAAGGGATGGAGATACAGGGGAATACAACAGAATAACCAGAGCCACTTACTTTAATCTTAGTCATAGTCTGGGACATTTCTATTTTCTGCTTAACCTCATCACTTCATGCTGTCCGTTTCCTCCACCACCGAGCTGCAGAGGCTGAAAATCATTACGAGTATACCTTCGGCTGACATGCACGTATTCTCTCAGTCTCATGGAATACTTGACCATACTCATAATTATTATTTTAAGTCTTCAGTATGACAGCCCAGTCTTATCATTGAATCATACTGAGATCATGGCAATATTGGTTATTTATCAAACCATGGATCTGGATACTGAACCCCCCCCCCCCCTCCTCTGACCCCGTCTCCTGCCACCACGGCACCTCGTGTTCGAACCTCAGTTGGTAGAGATTCATGTTGTGCCTGGGATCAGGACAAAACTTTTGACCGCCAGTGTACCTCGTCTGATGGGTGAGAATCCATACCCAAACTGACAGTGTTCACTCTACCTATGACTAAAACAAATTAATCGAAGTCTAAAAACAGTTTATAAATCAACATAAACACATAATTTAAGTCTAAAATATCATCAGACTTGGTAAAAAAATAAATAAATAAAACCCATCGCAAAAAGGGGGTAGGTCTACAACAGGCGGGGTAGGGTGGTATTTCTACCCCATCATTATTCCAGATTATCACATCTAGGGGTATCGTAAATCGGAGTTTGCTGGTATTTGTTTTTTAATAAGAGAGCAGAGGAAGGAAAAACAAACGAATAAAAATAATAATCCATACACCAGTTTACTAGCATCCTCCATTCATAAAATATCTGTAACAGTTGGACCTGAACAGCTGTAGGTTGAAGTTTTGGGGGGATGAACTCCGGGGGAGCGAGTTCCAGAGAGATACAGTTCGGAGAATAAAAGAATTCTGATAGGCAGAAGTTCTGTAATATGGCTGAGTGACATTCCAGTCATGAGTGCTACCAGATGCCCGTGTAGCACGAGGGAAGGCATGGAGAGGTGGCACAGTGGTTGCAACTTTGTTTGAGCATTTGCCATAAAAATATCTGTAAAATAATGCAAGGGAGGCATTCCTTCTTACTTGCTGGGGAGGTAGTTTATTTGTACTAACAAGGTTATTAATAATTCCAACAGCTTTGTTCTGAATTTTGTCTAGTTGTTTTAATGCAACCTCTCCACATCCATTCCACAAGGGTGAGCAATGCTCAAGCTGAGAGTGCACATGACTCTTATAAATTATAGTTAACTGCTCATCAGTGAAGAGGTTATGGACTCTATACAACAATCCAAATTTCTTTGAGGTGGTCTTAGCAAGTGATGTAACATGAGAGCTGAGGGCATTGCTAAGTGAGACACCAAAAATTTCAAT
This sequence comes from Birgus latro, assembly GCA_018397915.1. Taxonomy (NCBI): domain Eukaryota; kingdom Metazoa; phylum Arthropoda; class Malacostraca; order Decapoda; family Coenobitidae; genus Birgus; species Birgus latro. The sequence goes on along the minus strand of JAGKTI010039065.1, from coordinate 5,873 downwards.
ACTTTTGGAAATGTGCATATTAGTAGCATTGAAGGTAATATACAAATCAGGCAATATCTGTCTATTAGTAAATTGTATATATTTGGTTTTAGTAGCATTAAATGAGACAAGGTTGTTTTGTCCCAATTCATTGATCGTAGATAAGTCTTGATTTATGGAGATGGCTGTACTGAGCTGACAGAGATATTAGACTTTGTATGTGGGTGTTTGAGTATGAATGAACTCTGAAGTGTTGAGTCATCTGCATATGAGTGTATGGGATTGTGGGTGACAGATAAGAGATCATTAATATGAACCAGGAATAGGGCTGGTGCCAGAACTGATCCCTGTGGCACACTGGCATTAACTGGGTGGAAATTGGAATATACATCATCTACATTTACTCTTATTTTTCTGTCGCTGAGATATGAGGAACGCAGAGGAACAAAAGACGTTAGTCTATAGCAAGGGAGTTTTGACAGCAGGGAACGGTGCCATACTCTGTCAAAAGCTTTAGAAATACCAAGGGCTACTGCATGAATTTCTCCATGTAGGTAGATTGATTGATGGATGGTATGAGTCAGGAGATTATGTCAATGGTGGATCTTTCGTGGTGCAAACCATATTGTCTATCACTAATTAAGTTGTTGGACTCAGGATGTTTAACTATGTGCTTATTAAAATGTCAAAAATTTCAAATTCTTTACCAAGAGAAGATGTGACAGCTATTGCCCTGTAATCAGAGGGGTCAGAGGAACTCTTTTCTTTGGAACTGGGTGGATATTGGCTTCTTTCCATGAATTAAGGAACGAAGAAGTACGTATGTATAGTCTGAAAAATTTAGCTAGAACAAAGGTAAGTTCTGGGGAACACTTTTTCAAAACAATTGGAGGAATTCCATCTTGGCCTGGAGCTTTGTTGGTTAGTAAATTGTCTAGGATGGATTTTACGTATCTTGTCTGTATTTTAAGTGGAACAATTTCGAGAGTCAAGTTCTAGTACTGGGACGTTGTAGCTGACTTCCTCTATGGTAGAATTTTTGACAAATGTACTGGCAAAGATATTTGCTTTCCTATGTGGGTCATTTGTAATGTTGCCATCTGAAGATTTTAGTGGGGGAATGGATGATGACTTGTTAAAGTTATTATTGAAAGACGTAAGAGTTGACCAGAATGTTCTATTATCATTAGGGTTAAGTAGTTTTGACGCTTGATTTTGAAGAAAGTTTGATTTAGCGAGATTTATTACAGCTCTTGCATGGTTTATAGCAATTTTAAATTGACAGTGATTCAGATGTTTTTTATTTTAGGTAAGAGTTATATGGTAATGACTTTTGGGCTGTTGCTCTGGCACAGCTGCTATCAAACCATTTTGGAGAGTTCGATCTTTTAGTGAACTGTTGACTTGGTATGAATAAATCCATACCAGCTAGTATTAAGTCATTACTGTGGGACTGGGTATCACTAGAGAAGAAAGACTGGCATGGGATGTCAGCAAGATAATTCCTACATCCATCCCAGTTTGCCCTATCAAAGTGCCATCGGGTCATCCTGACATGTTCAGAACAGGGAGGTGGGGGGGGGGGGCTGGACCGTAATGAGGCTTTGTGGTCAGAGGATCCAAGTGGTGACAATACATCTATCCTGTATTGATCTGGATTATTTGTCAGGAATATATCCAAGAGATGGGCATTATGGTCAGGATTATCTGATATTCTGGTTGCTTGCTTTACCAACTGCCTGAGATTAAACGATGCTGCAAACAGCTCACACTCTAGACCAGCATCGTCAGTCCTGGCAGAATGCAATAGCCGTTCAACATTATGTACGTTAAAATCACCCAAAATGGTAATTTCGGTGTTAAAGGCAAGGGTAAGGTTACTCAACTGTGTGGATATGGAGTCAAATACACTGGGTTCTCAAGAAGCATTGGGGAAGCGATTGACTGCACAGATATATTTGGTATGTATGTATATATTTATAAATCTTAAGACGCTCGTGTTGTGTCTGGGATAGATTAAAACTGCTCTGTCACTTGCAGAGTTGTGTGGGGCTGATTATAATCCTGATGTGTTGTGACTGAAATATATCCTTCCATCATGGATTTACCTGGTTTGGTAAAAAAAAAAAATCAGGTGACTAGCTTTTATCACGCCGTGGTGTAGTGGTATCAGTGCCTGACTTCTATTATAAGAGGTCCTGGGTTCGATTCCCAGTCAGGAGCGTACAAGTATATACAGTATATATATATGTATATATAATGTGTCCCCTGGGCTTCACAGCTTGTTTTCAAGGGTCATTAGTTCCTCAACATGCCACACACCTCAGTACATCACTACTTCGATGCTAACACGCACTGCCCGCACTGAGTACATGCTATATCTGCCTCATACAGGACTGGTATAGTGGCATTAGAGGGGGTATTTTTACGACATGTGGACGGGTCATCTGGTAGATGTGTAAACTCTGCTTTATGAAATTCAGAACCATAAGCTGTTCCCTGCTCTTGAGGGGATTCGATACTGGGTCCTAAGACTGCAGGCTACCTTCCCAATGATTCTTTTATTGGCCCACCAGGAGTGTGTGAGGCAAAGACAAGGCTTCCCAGTCCAGATATATAAGTGAGTAACCAGTTGTCCTTCCCTGAATAGCATCGTGAATGCAATCATCCCCAGCCCTCCCCGGTTTGTAAATTGTTTTGGGCCATATGCGGTTGGAGTGCCCAAGTCTACTAGATCACCAGGCGTCCATTTGATGGAAAATATTTCGCTTGTTATACAGCACAAAGTCTCCTGAAAATACTATTACAAAAAGTGCGTCGGTGGTGGGTGCCCCATCTATCAGCCACAGTCAGGTGTCTCTGCACTATGTCTTGAGCCAAACAGATTATTGTAACTCAGGAAATCATTTAAAGTCTGGGTAGTTTCTACTTAACCAGTCCCTGAGGTAGGCGAGAAATACTGCCTACCGCATTCCTCGAAGGTTGACGGTGAAAAAATAAAGGGGACGACAGGGATTACCAGTCCCCTACTCTCTACTTTACTTAGTGTTACGGAATGCCTAGGATCAGGGTCCTGCACCAGTAACAAGCAGGTTCGTGTGATTTGTTGGAATGTACGGTGTGCGAATGACGAATGTACGAGAGTGGAGGTGATGAATGTGGTTAAGATAACAAGGTACACATGCAGACAAAAGAAAAATTGCCTCGTCCCAGGCGCTAAAGAACTGTTTCATTTCTTGCTGATGAGTTACGGTGGGGAGAGTGAGGGAGTGGTATCAAATGGGGGTAACCGAAGAGAAGATATTTCCACTCTCCCTCACTACCACTGTTAATAATCAACTAGAGATGACTACCTAACATAAGGCAGTGTCTCCGTTTCATCCGCACCTGTACTGTACATTGTCTCGGTGTTGTGTAAAGCAAAGATGAAATGATATGAAGTGTAGGAATGTTAGGGTGCGAAGTGTATGAGGTTAGAATGACTGCATGTGGATGAAGTAACGAAAGAGTTGCTGTACTCGTGAATGGTAAATGACAGAGAAGAATGAAATTATAGTAAGCGCTTTAGTACACACTATGCTGAGATGGCCCAGGTTCCAGTGACGTCAGGTATAAGGTATAGCAGCCCATGCATTAAACCGCCTGTGAAATCCAGCTTCATGTGAACGTACTAAAAAAAAAATAAAAGAGAGAGAGAGAGAGAGAGAGAGAGAGAGAGAGAGAGAGAGAGANTAACCGTAATAATCGTGAACTCGGGTTGCAAAAATGCCAGTTTTTTTTTTTCCTTTTTAAGAGTCATAGCTCCACGGGGAAAAAAATCGTAAACGAGCAGGTGAGGCCCCAAAACGCTTCGTAACTACGTGGGATGTTTCCTACATATTTAGAGTGGCATTCGAACTACAGTAGGCGAGTTACAACCCAAAAACATTCTCTAACACTTGGACGTCCTTTCAGATAAGTAAAACGCCACAGATTCATGCTGTTCCATTCCACATAAGGCCAGTGGAGGGGAAACAGATCCATGGTGGAGAGTTGGTCATGGGTGAAAGATAGGACCATGGGAAAAAATAGTTTTATGGAGAAAATAGGTTGATAGAAAAAATACATCCGTGGGAAATATAGGTCCATGGGGAAAATAGATCCATGGGGGAAAAATACTGTAGGTTCAGTGGATAAACTAGGTCTATGTAATTCAGTGAGGAAAGTTTACAAGGACGGACGAGAGGGTTATGGTGATGTTACCCAGAGCCAATCACCGACGCCCATAAAGTGAATGGAGTTTAGTAAATAATTTGTATTTGGTAGCTAACTTTTGTGTAAAAAAAAAAAAAATCCAAGTAGAAACCAAACTTTGTATTCTAAAACTGTTAAAATACAAGGATGAAAAGGCACAGAGACAAGAGATGTAAGGGGGAAAAGAAAGATGGAAGGAGATTCACTATACCCATAACTACATTCCACCAGCTACAAATCTTTTGGCAGAACAGTGTGGATTGTTGTAATTGGTATATAGACAGAAGTCTGTAGAGGACATTAGGATATGTATACGGGGGAATAACTGTGCAGAAAGTAAGAAATATATCAGAAGACCTGATGAGTTGTGAACAGGGAGGTTTTAGGAGTGGTAGGGGACAGGCATGGGGCTAAGTTCAAGCCTCATGCATCGAGGTCGAGGCCGAGGCTTTTAGAAGACCACAAGATCGAGGTCGAGGCCGACCATTGCCAACAGGCCTCCAGGCAGAGACTGAAGCCTTTTATGGGAGGCCTCGTGAGGCCTAAGATAAACTCTATAATATGTTATTCCGTTACAATATTATTAAGTCTTATAGATTGTTTACAATGATTGCTTGTTATGGTTCCCTTCATCATAGAGAGAGAGAGAGAGAGAGAGAGAGAGAGAGAGAGAGATAATATGTCATGTAGAAATTTGTTTCTCCAGTTGTAATTATAGACAGCTGAATCGGTAGAGAAGCAGCCTGCAGTCCTAATGGACCCAGGATCAAATCCCGGGAGGGACAGGGAACTGTTTAAGGATCTGAATTTTATCAAAGTAGAGTTTGCTGATTTACAGAAGACCCGCCGACATGTCGTAAAAATACCCCCGCTAATACCACTACACCAGTCCTGTATGACAGCCCTAGCATGTATTTAATATGGACGGTGGGTGTTAACGCCGAAGTGGGGACATGTGGAGGTGTGTAGGAGGACTACTGGGCCTTGGGATAGGCCCTGAAGCGTTTGCCCAGAGTCGGACACACACACAAAAAAAAAGTGTTCTAATTGTTATAACCTATGTGTTAGTCCACTGTCACTGTCGAAAACCCAGTCAGGTGTAGTGGGAGTAGCAAATGAACAGACTGCAGTATAAAAATTCATAACGCTGAGCCGTCCCCTTAATGTACGAGAAATCGCCCAGCGGAGTGGAAAAGGAACATTATTTACGGACCCCTGTGTATATGTATGCCTTGGCCGGGATATTACTGCATCATGGGTCTCAGACACTCATCTCACCAGGCATTCTCTCTCTCTCTCTCTCTCTCTCTCTCTCTCTCTCTCCTGATCGTTCGTTTCGTATTAAATAATTCGACAACAAGATTATGCTTAATTAAAGCGATTTCCACACAATTAGGCAACCGTGGGAGAAATGAATTAATGAGGCTTAACGCGTTTGCTCTGCCTAAATCACTCGTCATTTTATTTGGGTTTGCATCAGAAGCCTTTGTTCAGCTGGGAGATATCAAAGCAGTCATGAGCTTCGGACACTATCTCAAGTAACCCCCGTCTTTGTTAATGGTGTGGGGAAAAGGATGAAGTGAATGAAAACGATTAGGAGTGGGAGGTAAAAGAAAGGGGAGGTTGGGTGAATATTACTGTAATTTTCTTCACTCTGTTAC
>JAGKTI010039059.1:0-10622 GCA_018397915.1 Birgus latro | reverse complement strand
CTCAGTGACCTCACCTGGGAAATCTGCCTGGCATACCTTGATGATATCATCTTCAGCTGGACATGAACCGACCACCTCCAGCACCTTAAACAAGTCTTCATCTGAATCTGACAGGCAAGGCTTAAGCTCAACCCATTGAAATGCATCCTGGCTGAACGGTCCGTCTCCTTCCTAGTACACTTCATCTCTAAGGAAGGCATAGCACCCGATCGTGACAAACCGTGTGCTATCACAGACCTCCCCCTACCATGAGATGTCCACGAAGTCCGTGCCTTTATCGGTCTCACGCCTTACTACCAACGCTTCATGAAAGTGTTCGCCAACATCACGAAACCCCTCCATGACATGATGAAAATGGGCGAACCTCTCACCTGGACAGATGATCGCATTACAGCTTTTAACACCCTCAAGACCAAGCTCATCACTGCCCCAATTGTCACATTCACTGACTACACCCTGCCCTTTCGCCTGTCCACCGACGAATGCCTAGTGGCAATCAGTGCCGTCCTTGCCCAAGTCCAAGAGGGACGAGAATACATCATCGCCTGCGCCAGTCATACCCTCAACCAGGCAGAGAAAAACTACACCGCCACCAAACGGGAATGCCTAGCCATCGTCAGGGCCTTGGACCACTTCCGAGCCTAGCTGTCGGGCACCCATGTCACCATATTAACAGACCACCAGTCCTTGCAATGGCTACACCAGTCTCAGACCCACAACGTCCAGTTAATCAGGTGGAGAGAAATTCTCAAAGAATTCAACTTCCATATAGCAGACCAGCCTGGCAAACTACATACAAACGCTGACGCCTTATCCCGGCTGCCCATCAACACTATCAGTGCCACCACCAGCCCCCTACAACAATGGCAAAACAAAGATTGACCTGACTGGTTACCACCCCAAATATTCTCTAAGCTCCACTGACACGGCGACCACCTGTTCACCCATACTGGGCGTATAGCACCCGACCCAGACACTGCCCTTGACACAATGATCCACTTACACTTGGACAACAGCATGCATCTCGGGACCAAGAAACTACTGCAGGTATTAACGACAGGTATTGGACACCCGGCCCCTCCAACTTGGCCAAACAAGTCATTCAGGCCTACCGGGCTTGTGCACTAGGAAAGGATGTCACGCAGATGCCTGTCCCTTCAGGGAACATCACTGCCCATAAGCTATGGCAACTTTTGTCTGTGGACATAGTCAGACCCCGACCACCTAAAGCAGGCTACAAATACATCCGGCCACCTAAATCAGGCTACAAATACATCCGACCACCTAAAGCAGGCTAAAAATACATCCGACCACCTAAAGCAGGCTACAAATACATCATAACCTTTGTAGACACCTATTCAAAATTCCTGATTGCCTTCCTGGCCAAAGAACACCACGCCATTGCCATGCCCAACGCCCTCATCTGCCACATTTTTCCCTACTTCGGCATCCCCCAAGCCCTTCACTCAGTCAATGCCCCAGAGTTTACCAGCAAGATATGGAAGGAGCTCGCCACCATCTTCGAGTACAAGCTCTCTCACTCCTCCCCATACTTGCCACAGGGGAATGGGATATGCGAGAGAAGTCACCGTACCCTCCTCAACCAGGTACGGGCCAGAATAGAAGAAACGCAAAGCAGGGATTGGCCAGCCCAAGTAAAAATTTTGCAGTGAGGAAAGAACACCTGTCCCCGAGAAGATGGCGTTACCCCACACGAATGAGTGTTTGGAGAAACCTCACTTCTCCTACCACTCCGACACCACCTACAGCCCCCCCTCCATGGCCCCCACATCCAACTCCCTTCACCACCTCAGGAGCCGACTGCATCACCTACAAAACCACCAGGACCTTCAACCTGACATTGCCTCTGCCAATCACTACAAGCCTGGCGACTCAGTTTTGGTGGCCCAATTACCAGTCCCAACGAAACTATCACCCCGATTCATAGGACCATATACAGTTATCAACGTTCCCAATCCCTACCAAGTCACTATCCAGTACCACAACACCCTGCGCTCCTATCGTAATCACCACGTGTTTCTCTTTCACCCCCCACCCGCCATCTCTCAAGCTGCACACCCAACACGCTGCACCACCACCCACCTCCCCCAACCACACAACTGACTCGTACACATATTACCACACACCACCACACTCCTCACCCTCACTCTCTCCCCTCTCCACAATCACGTCCCCCACCATACCCTCCACCGACTCCACACCTCCCCACAGACCCCCCCACGCACCCCCGGCAACCTCACCTCCCACCTCAACAACTACCATTGCACCGCCACCACTGGACACAAAGGCCCTGCCATAACCCCATACCCACCTCTGGCCACCTCACCACGTGACTGGTTCTCCACACTGTTGACACCTGTCCTGACCTCTGCCACCCCTAGGACCGGCCACCTCACACCCTCACCCACTCCTCATTCCACACCCACGTCCTACACCAGACCCCACACCAGCTCCCCATTCTTGACCACCACCACACCACCACCAGCTAACACAAAAACCCCACCACCCAAACCAAGAACCCCCCACCCCCACCCGGCCGTCTCACCATGCAGCCCAAGCTCCTTGCCACCTACACCCATCCTCACCACCACCACTACCAGATCAGACCGTCTCTCCCGCCCAACAGCAAGATACACACCCACACCCTCACCTCCACCCCCACCACCTCCAACACCACCCAAACAATCCACCTCCAGCTCCCCCACACCAAACACCTCTCCCATAATCCTCAAAATACATCAGGCAAGATGGAAAATTCCTGTGGCCAGGCCCACCAGGGTGATTAAGGCGTGTTCCCCGCAACCTCAGGTTGCTTCACCCATCTCCAGCATTCAGCTCAAAGTCACCGGCCAGTCACCACACTCCATGCCTCCAGAAATGATCAAGCACGTGCTCTGGACACCTGCCCAGGGGAACAAACAATGCCTCTGAGGGCCACCACAACTTCTGCATCTCCTGCAGAGAACTACACAAACCTCCACCCTCGAGATAATATACCAACCCCACCAGGAGCCAAACCTACCCATGCAGCACTGGACGTCACTCCTCCAACACCTCACGCCAACCCACCAAACTGCTACCTCCGACATCTGCCACCTCCAGCCACGGCGATGTGACTTTTCCAGCTGTGACAGTTTTGAAATACCAACACCAAGGGGAGACCACAGGGAGGAGCGGAAAGGACCTGAGCAAGACGGGCATACGTCCCGCGGCACCATGCGCCCCTCTACCCCTCAACAGAACCCACAGGAGGTACGCCACCCTGCTGCACTACTCTCTACTCAGACCGGCACTCGCCAGGATTGGGGTGGGACTTATGTAACCACAATCCCCAATAGGACCGCGACAACGCCTACCGTGCTCGTCACCGTGCTCATCAGGGAAAGGACACCCACTGTGCTCGTCACAGTGCTAGTCAGTGAAAGGATGCCCACCTTGCTCCTTTCACCTACTGCCCCCTGCAGGACAGCGATGATGCCCACCATGCTCGTTGGGGAAGGAACACCCACCATGCATCCCTCACCTGCAGCCCCCGTTGGGAGCAGGACTGTGGCGATGCCCACTGTGCTCACTAGGGAGAGGATGCCCACTGTACTCCTCTCACCTGTAGTCCCAGGGCAAGGCAGAACCACGGCGGCACCCAACATGCCCACCAGGGAGGGAATGCCCACCGTGCTTCTCTCATCTGCAACCCCCACAAAGAGCTGGACCACAGTGACTCCCATCGTGCTCGCTGGGGAGAGGATGCCCACCGTGCTCCTCTCACCTGCAATCCCAGGGCAAGGCAGAACTGCAGCAACGCCCACCGTGCCTATCGTGGAGGGAATGGCCACCGTGCTTCCCTCGTCTGCGGCCCCCACAGGGAGCAGGACCGTGGCAATGCCCACTGTGCTCACCGGGCAGAGGACGCCCATTGTGCTCCTCTCACCTGCAGTCCCAGGGTCTAGTGGAACCGCAGCGGCACCCATCGTGCCTTCTGGGGAGGGAACACCCACCGTGCTTCCCTCATCTGCTACCCCTGCGGCACCCACTGAAGGCAAAGCCCCTTGCTTGCCTCACTCCCTCAGTGGCCGAGCGGGATGCCCCTCTCGCTCTCCTCACACCCCATGGGGCGGCGCTAGCTCCCTAGCAGAGCCGCTGCTGGAGAGGGTCTAAAGTGGCCCCATAGTGAACCTGGGGGTATGCTCATTGCAGCCAGTGCCCCTACGTCACCAGTTGCTGCTGGACTCCTGGAGGAAAAGACGCCACAGCCAGCCCCTGCCAGTCTCTCGACACAGGTGAGGCCGCAGCCCCAAGCCACAAAGGGATGCCCCCAGGACTCCCGGCTGAGACCTTCCCAGATGAGGCGGTGAGCCATCCTCCTCCAAGGGTAGGCGCTAAGCAGCACACCTACTTGTTCTATTCGGCCCCAGTCCCGAGGGCCAACACACTCACTGAGGCCCCTCCAGGGAAAGGTGTCCCTCTATGCTGCCCCGCAGCCCACACCTGACGATCCAGCCCACGACAGTGGTCCTGCGTCCCTTCAGAGAGTGGACACCTGACGGGACCCCTCCCGCACCAGGGAGGGGTCCCTGTCATCTTTAGTCACAGATCTTGTCCATATATTCATCATAATGTGTATAATCTGCCACACTGTATTGTGCCCAGGTACTGTATGTGTTTATGACAATATACGTGTAAGATTGATTAACCTGTGTTTTTGCGCCCAGTCCCTCTGGTTGCATGCTCCACACCCGGTCTTGAAAAAAACCCAAGTCAGTTCCTCGTTCTCAGGGAGCAAGAAGTTGAGCTCTGAGTACATAGCATAACAATTTCAGAAATGATATGGAGAAAATCAGGCAAGCAAGCAGTCTGATAGACCAAAGTCATAATATTTAAGTGAAAATAACAAAGGTAAATGAAATGGTGAGAAATTACAAAGATGAGGTACAAACTTTGTATGATGAAATGATGAAAGTAAAGAATGATTTCAATACAAAGGTAGAAGAAAAAAGCATAAGAAAGGAAGTGAAAGAAATCATAAAAACAAAACTAGATGGGGAAGCTGTAGAAATTAACAAATCTATTGAAATACAGGAGTTAGGGGTTGGAGCCACAGATGACACGACGGCCGGAGCAGACGACACCAGCACCCCGAACCCCCCCAGTACCACCGGGGGACCGCCGCTGACACAGAGCAGCTGTGAACAGGAACGGCACACCTGTATCACTTCCCGGCACCCCTCTTGCTCCCAGGTGGTGACCCAGAAAGGTAGCAGTCGCCAGCACCTAGTCTCCGGCCGGAATTCCACTCGCCAGGTAAGGGGTGGAGTTTACAACTCCACGCAACGCCGCGGTATTGGCCACAGTCATACCGGGTACGGGGCAGAACCGGCCACAGTCCGTTCCCCAGTTGCATCCCTGCTACAGGGCCGTGGCACGGACGCGTGTCGGCCGGGCAGGACAGGCCATAAGTCGTCCGACTCCTGTAGGCATTCCCCCCAGAGTGGCGCCGCAGTATTGGCCATAAGCCGTACTGGGTATGAGGCAGGATTGGCCACAGTCCGTCCCTCTGCTACTAGTGCTCTCAGCTCCCCGGTACGGGCCATTAGCCATACCAGAGCTACCACCTCCTGTGCCCCTCCGACGTCGGCCATAAGTCACGTCGGGCCAGAGGTAGGGCAGGCCATTAACCGCACTGAAGCTGTTGTCCCCTGGGCCACCCAGACGTCGGCCATTAGTCACGTCAGGCCAGGGGCAGAGCAGGCCACTAGCCGCCATGAAGCTGATGTCCCCTGTGCTACCACGACATTGGCCATTAGTCACGTCGGGCTGGGTGTAAAGCAGGCCACAGTCCGCTTCTCTCCTACAGGAGGACCTGCAGCCAGAGAGGACCCCTCCCCCAAGCCGTGGCAAGGCCTCACACGAGGTCTTGGTTCCCTGCAACTCCACCAGGGTGAACAGTGGCCGAAGCAGAGTCCTTGCAGACCCTGCAGCCAATGACGGGCCCTGTCTACCACTCCCCCGGCCTGAGGTTCCCGTGAGACGACTCTGTTGGCGACGCAGCCCTCTAGCCATTGCCGCAGTCCAGCCACCCCGGGTTCCAGTGCCCTGGGTCCTCAGTTGCCCCGGGAGTTGCCCCAAACACCAGAGCACGACTTACCTGTGGGCGAGGCCTCCCTGAGTCTCTTCCAGACCCGACAACAGGCCCGCCTTCTGGCTCTCTTCGGGCCAAGCCCCTAGCCCCACGACTACGTGTGGGGCCCTTTCCAGGGGCGCGCCACTCTGCCCTTCCTCCGAACTGAGGAATCAACCTAGGGCCCACCAGTGGTAACAAAGTGAGTGGACTTTACATATGTGTGTGCTCTTTCGACCCAGATATTTGTGTGCGTTAACTTATACCTTACGAGTGATCCCCTACAGTGTATTCTCGAGTTAAGTGACCAGGAACCCAGAGTATAAGATTGGATGAGCCTGATAGCTAAACGTGGCCTGACCTATATCCCGAGTAGAGTCCCGCATCTCAAAATGCCCTTGTGACCAGCAGAACATTAATATTGTGTCAGTTGTGCCATTCCCTTGTTATTGACACTCTCCCTCCCCAGCCCACAGGCATGTGAGTGAAACACCTCAGTGACCAACAGAAGAAGTACATGTTATTTCCAACGTGCCTCCCCTTTGTGCATTAAATCTCCACCCACCCCCGTGTCCAGGCACGTTAGTCAGAGTATGCCAGAATGTCGCAGTCCCCCCTGCCAGTGATCACTACGGGCAACTCTACCTGAGATAGACTTCCGGCCAACAGATGTCTGTGACACAGGTGTTAACGTAACTCATATACAGTGCCGTCCAGTGCTATACGGGTTTGGGAAATTATAGTAAATTCATTCCTGTCTTAAATTGTAAGTGTATTGTATGTGCCATAAGTGTTGGGTCAATAGTACCATACTTCTACCAGTCGGTATAGTGACAGATTCCATTTGTGTTAAGTGTTAACCCATCCCCGACCAACCCAGTTTGTAATATATTTGTTGATGTACTATTGTCCTTGGGAAAATATCTGGAATACATGTGTGTAATACTTCCTGCCTTGTTTTTGTGTCCAGTCCTACTCTTTAGAGTTACCTCCCGGTCTAGAATAGGGACCCCCTGTAGCCTGCGTATTTGAGGGCGAGAAACCGACCCACAAATACGTAGCATAACATCTATAGTAAACAGTGGCATAGGTGAAGAAGAAATAAGAACTAGACTCTCAAGGCACAAAAACGAGATGGAAAATATAATGAACATACTGAAGCTGGTATCAAAGGATATCTGTGACAAAGATATAGATGAACATAAAAGGCTAGGGAAATGTGAGAGAAGTACGTCGAGGCCCCTGAAAGTAACACTCCAGAGTGCAGACACTGTAGAGGAAATATTAAAAGATTCCAACAAACTCATGGAAAAAGAGGAATTTAAAAAAGTATGGATAAAAAGATACTCAAGAGGAATTGGGAACACTAAAGGAGAAGAGGGAGGAAGCAAAAACAATGAATGAGGACAGATCAGAGGATAAGTTTTTTTTTTTTAAGTAATTGGATTGCTGGTATGAAAGTGGTACATAACCAGTAGGGAATAAAAAGAAGCTATGGCAAGTATGTAAACAAGATATTTAAATTGATGTACTTTAATGTAGATGGAATGGTATCTAAATTATTAGAGATGAAAGACTACAGCAAAGAAAAGGAACCACGTATTATTTGTGAAATGCAGAGCATCGGCACATGGCGAAATACCGAAGCTCCCCATCAACCTTGCCTGGGCAAGACACCCACCCCAGGAGATAGCCAGGGAGCGAAAATGAGTGGCGCGGGCTCCATACAAGACGGGCAAGTTGCAAACTTGCGTCTCTCCCACACGCCCATCTCACGCTCAGGTAACCAGCCGCCTAGGCTACAGTTACGGCGAATTACACCTCCACCGGACCAGACATCACCAGGTTCAGTGTGGGGCTACTCCTTTAGCCCCAGACAGCACCCTGGAGTCAGCCACAAGCCACCCACTTGCTGTTTCCCTCCCTCAGCCATACCGGGTGATGGCCACCTTGCCGCCCTCGCTATAACTCCACAAAAGGAGGTACAGTGACAGCCACCTTGCCGCACTTACTCACACCAGGTGACAGCCACCTTGCTGCACGCGGGGAGGAGACGGACACCAGCTGCCCTCGCTCTAACTCCACAAAAGGAGGTATAGTGACGGCCACCTTGCCGCACTCACTCACACTTGGTGACGGCCACCTTGCCGCACACAGGGAGGAGACAGACACTAGCCGCCCTCGCTCTAACTCCACAAAAGGAGGTACGGTGACAGCCACCCTGCCGCACCTAGGAGACGGGCACCTTGCCTCTCCACTAAAAGAACAAAAAGGAAGGGTCACGGCAAGTGCCCTTCCCCTCTCTCCCCACAGGGACATCCTTCCCATCGACCAGCAGTTGGAGGAGGCCTTGCAAGGACCCCTGGTGTCTGGAGTCTTAGCCCTCTCCCTCGACCCCCGGTGGCCCCAGCCCCTGTCAGGCTCTGCCGCCCCGAACTGCCGCAGCCCAAACCTGACAGAGGCTCAGCAGCGAGATTGCAGCCCCAGGACCAGCCGTGGCATCCCCAGGACCCCGGGGCGAGACCTCCCTAGCCCCACACGACGACCTCTTCACTGGCAGGCAAGTGTGCTTACTCTCCCTGTTCAGGCCCAGCCCCTAAGCCCGAGCCCCGTACTCCAGTGGAAGGTCACACCCTCTACCACAGCCCTCTAACCACTCTGGGACGAGACGTCGATGGGTCGGCCTCCTGACGCAGGCCCCTTGAAGCCCCAACGACCCTAGGGCCACCTGACGCAGGTCCCCGGAAGCCCCAACGACCCTAGGGCCACCTGACGCAGGCCACTGATCCGGACCTTCCATTGCCACTGGGTCTCATAGTACAGCAAGCCCCAGACAAACCCTCCTGTCACCAAGTCCTCCAGCCCTGTCTATCTGTGTGTGACATTATTTCCTTATAAAGTGTGCCATACATATTGCAACAGTATTGTAATTTGTGGTAATATACGTTTAAGGTTGTTGCCCTGAGTTTTATGCCCTATTTCCACTGAATGCCTTAAAAGAGCCCAACCCCATCTAGAAAGAGAACCTCACTCCAAGCTCCGTGTCTAAGGGACGAGAAGTCACGCCCTTAAACACGCAGCATAACATTGGTGGCCAGCGGTGGTTCTCGACCTGGTGGGTGGCAACAGGGGAACAAGGGAAACTTCAGCAAAATGGCAACAAAAACACACATCCAGATATCCAAATTCGACCCTGAACAATATGACATCCACACACACATGGAAATAGTAAAACCACTGCTTGACACAGCCTTTGAGACAGACAGACATAAAATACCAGTAATGCTACCACTTCTGGGCAAAGCAGTAGCCACAATTGCACCCAAGATCGTCCCAGAGTTAACATGGGCAGAATTTACCAAACTTATGACTTAGGCAGTCATCCCCTCACTAGGGAAAGTCATAGCGCTAGTACAGCTCGACTCCCTCACCTATGACGGAAACCTCGACGACACACACTCATCCAGGCCAGGTGACTCGTCACCACCACATACCCGGAATGCAACAAGGAAACCCGGGAGCAACATGTCCTTTATTCCCTGGTCAGGATTCTCCCCAGCGCTGTCAGGGAGCACTTTACAATCCACGACCCCACGGGAGACGGATCAAGATATCCAGACCACACATAGCCTCCTGGCTGCCCGTACTACCCCACAGCAGATTGGCGCCGTAAGCAGATTCCCCACACAAAAACAAGCACCAACAAGCCCATCTCACACCTCCAGTCCAGCCAAGCCCTCCACCAATGCCCTCCATCCCCAAGGCCCACCCCTCACGCAAGCATCCTGACACAAGAGACACCAACTGGATTTCCATTAACCCATGGGAGTTCATCGCATGTAGCAACAAATGCCCCCTCCACGACATCAGTGAGCAACTGAAAGCAGCTCGGAGGAAATCCACCATGCAGGGATGCCGTAAGATTTCGGTCCTAGAGGATGAGGGCACCAAGGGTGCCGCTGCCACGGACAACCACTTAGACCCTGGGGGAACGGAGCCCAAGGACGACGATACACTGCAGCAGCTGGATTTTTAGGACCGCCCTCACACCTTCCCACGGTGGCAGGGGCACCGCACAGAAATACCACCCCCCAGTCTACAACAAGATGAGACTGAATAGGGTAAAGGCAAGGCTGTTAGTTGATATGGGAGCGGCTAGATCCTGCCTATGCAGTCATTTCTACTCCCGTCACCGTTCCACCCTCGGACCGCTTTTCCCCACCTCAGCTCACCTTGTGGACGCAGGGGATGGCCCCCTGCCCATACATGGGGAAACGCAGGCCCTACGCGCGGACATGCACCAGAACATCTCCGCACTACACCCCTTCATCATCTTTGACTCCTCTTGTCGTGTGTATGATGAATACCTGGGACTGGATCTTCTTCAAAAGCTCCGGATAAGTATCAACTGCCACGGGCGGTGACTACAGTTTAACAAACCTCCGGACTCCAGCCCCCAGCCCATCTGCACATGCACCCCCCCCGG
>JAGKTI010039057.1:0-10623 GCA_018397915.1 Birgus latro | reverse complement strand
TCCTCCCAACTATTTTCCGTATTTACAATTCTTCTTGGGTTTATGTTGTGCATATGACTGCATACTCATTCTTTTGTCTTTACCCGCATAGCTTCCGTAGCCTTTACTAAATTCCCAATCTTGGGTGATTATTTAAAAGATATGAAAAGAAAACCGATTTTACGTAACAGTAAACTACAATGCAAATTCTTCTTTTATCGTGGATATTGGTTAAGAGCCTTAGTAAATTCGATCCCAGTTTCCTTCGCCCAGTAACGCGCGTTAAGCCAGCCGCCGGGCTGGGGAATTGATTTTCATTCAGATTAAATAGTGATATCGGAGCCAGGACGCCGCGGATCTTGAATATATTGGCGGATCACTGAGATGGCCTGAAGCGGACTGTACCGGGCGTCGCTGAAAGGACGTCATATCGGAGCTGGAATTGTGATACCGTGAATTTTATGGACTCGCCTTCACTGGTTTTATATTGCAGAGCAGCTGGAGGTTTTGGACGTATTCTGTTGGCTATTGTCAGTGGAGATACTGCAACGTTATCGGATTCATGCGCTTTGAGATTATGACTTCGCTGCGAAGTCGAAAGGATATCATATGCACTTGATTTTACAAGTGTTATATCAAAGAGCAGTTTGACGGAGCAATTTCAGCATAACGTTTACATTTTACTTCATTGGCAGCTGGAGAATGTAATGTGTTCTCTGACCGAATCTGTGTATAGAAGTGGAGAAGATGGAATGTGCATTTTATTTCAAGTGTTTTATTTTAGAGGTCAGCTATAATGGGTATTATTCACCCGGCCCTGGAAGAAAATTACAAAAAAATATTCTAATTAATATTTATTCATGAAACTTGGTATGAGTGTGGAAGAACCTCTCTTGTTCACACTGATATACTGCAAGTATTAAAGAAAATTTAATGAGAAATAGCAATGTAAAAAAAAATCCTGAGATAAAAAAAAGTTCCAGAGTTGATAGCTAAATTTATACGAGTAAAAACTTTTTTGTCCTTATTTTATACTCCTTGCCTGCATCCACAAAACCTTCCAGACACAGGCTGCTAGCACCTCTTCTATCAGAAAACCATAAGTGAAAAATACTACTCACACAATAGTCATAGCAGGGTGAAAATCACCCGACCACTGTAAACAGTATACATATGAAGACCGAGGTGTAGAGCGTCACCCACCCACCTAACACCGAGTCTCAACACACAATGCTGCTACTGAGAGGGAGAATGTTCTGGAGATAAAAGAACCATGTGTATAATACAGTGTTGCAATATCACTGGGTGAATTTCACGCAGGTATGCCTATCCAGGGATAAGTTGATGATGGTCCGGAAATTTCCATAGGAGACTCATCTTCAAACTCATATTCCATTTCATGGTCGTCATACTGACATAAAGACTCCAACATCCTTTGCTCTTCTTTCTCATCCTTCTGTTTCCTAGTGAGGTCCCCCTGCATTTGCTCGTTAACACTGCCAAGTACCTTTTGTCATGGTGATGTGATAGAGAGTGTTAGGAAAATACATTGAGGTGCAGAGGATGGAGAACGAGAAACTAGCAAGGAGAATGTATGTGAGTAAGGTGGATGGGGGAGAGGGAAGGGGAGGCCGAGGATGAGATGGAGGGATGAAGGGGAGAGGTATATGAGAGAGGGAGGGTGTGAGCTGGAGGGAGGGCAGTAAAATAGCGGGGATAAGGGCGACATGGAGGCAATTTTTGTTCTATGAACTGCCAGTTCACATGTAACTGCTTGAGGTTGTCGGGTCGCAAGCACAACTGAGTCCCCTTCTGGTGAGGTGTGGGAAGCTGCTGATGACAAAGGGCTGCGCATGCTCATTGTAAACCCCGGGTGGAATGCGTAGTTGGTGGTCGCCAACGGTAGTCAATACACTGCCCGCTCCAGTCACCACCAGCAGCACCACCACCAAGAACCACAGCACGAATTGTAACTGTCTAGTTATTGTTATTATTGCTGTGTTTAAAGTGTTGGTATTATATCGTAACTGTCTAGTTATTGTTGTTATTGCTGTGTTTAAAGTGTTGGTATTATATCTTGATTTTTTTTTTTTATGCGAGGAAGAGGGAACCAAGGGCTAGGAGCCCGCAAAAACAGTTCCTTCCAAGAAAAAAACAAAAACAATACAAGAGAGCCAAATTCAAGATCCGTTTGTTTCGAGTTGCCTGGACACACTGCGTTTGAAAGACTGGAGATAACATGAAGTAGGAAATACAGACAGAGGGAGACAGTTCCAGTGTTGACCTGTTGCATAAATGAAGGACTGGGAGTAACGGTTAACTCTTGCATTAGAGAGTTGGACAGAAAAGGGATGAGAGTTTGTTGCTAGACGGGTACTACGTGCCCGTCGTAGTGGTGGAGGGATGCAAGCAGACAGTTCAGAGGAGCAGTGACCATGCAAGTAGCGATAGAAAAGATTTACCTTTTTACATGTATTTACCTTTTTTTTTTTTTTTTTGAGAAGTGTGTTTCTGTGCTTTCAGACAAGTACATAACACCACAACCGGGAGTTCATGCATTAATATCCCAGGATGAAGATTCTTAACCCAGAAACCAAACATAGTCTTGGAACCAGATCCTACAGCTGTGAACCTGAAGCTACAGATCCAGAAAAATGAACCACCACGTGGCTGTTCATCGTAAACAACTAGTCATCCCAGCGTATGATGTGTAGTGTGCAGCGTGCAGTGTACAGTACTCTATTACTACAGTGTTATAAGAATACTTTCGAAGCTTTGAAAAGTCGAAGAACTGCTGCGCGGACAAGGGCCACCAAACTAGTGAACGATCTGAATGAGATTTAGAACTAGCAGGAACAAGTGGATTCCGACGACCTGGCTTACGTTATTAACCTAGCAGAGAATCACTTCTTCATGCAGAGTCTTCAAGGTGAGTTGGATCAGCATGACATCCCTGATGAACTGCACCGCCTTCAAGATTTAGATGAAATTATCTTCAAGTCCCAACGTCTGCTTGCTAATCTGGATAAAGCTGCTGAGAGTCAACCTAATCTTGGTCTCATCCTGTAGTCACTGGTAAGATCAAGCTCAACTTCCACCTTCCTACCTTTATGGGTGACATCATTGTCTGGCCAGGGTTCTTGGATCTTTTTACTGTAGCCATCGATTACAACAAGCAGTACTTCCCAGTTGAGAAACTAGTTTATCTTAATGGAAACCTCGATGAAGAAGCAGCTAGATCCATCTAGTGCTTGGCTACAACCAACAGCAACTATGCCATTGCTGTCAACATCCTTCAGGGGAGTTTTGAAATAGAAACCTTCCAGAAAGAGTCCCCAATGCCAGTCTCCTTAACATCCCATACATCATTGATGGTGAGAACCTTAAGTTTCTGCACTGTTTTGTGGACAACCTCACTGCCAGTGTCAGGGCTCTTGGAGCGCTTATAAAAATTATGGTCAGTTTCTCCTTCTTGTGTTGAAGAGTAGGATCCCTGACACCTGGAGACTTCAGTGGGCACGATAGAAGATGACCAACACCTTTTTCAGATTCAGATCTTACAGCATTTCTCAAGTTCTTGCAACAGGAAATGACTATCCATGAAGGATCTGCTCAGCCACCTGTCAGGACACCGACAAACTCCAGATCAGTGGTGTCTGCGCATTAAGAAAGACTGTTACCAGTGTGCATAACCTTCAACGACACCAACCAGAATCACCAAAAACAGAAGATTGGATCTGCAAAGCTTGTAACCACATCCAGCACGGTCTGTCGAAGTGCAACCAGTACCGGAAGATATCTGTGGATGATCACTGGACCATCATGAAGAAGACAGGTGTATGTATTCAGTGCTTAGGACAACACAACTACCGTCTTGCACCAGCAACAGATGTCCGACACGTAACCGACCTCATCATTCGTCACTTCATCATCATGACTCAAGATCTTGGCTCTCACCCTTTGCTACTCCATACCAGCTGTCAGTTTTCTGACAGTCAGCTTCCTTGTCTGGACACCAACAGACAGGAGAAAAAGTGGACTGCAAGTGCAAGGGGAAACCAGAGCACTTCAGATCAACAGTCCACTCATCAGGGATTTGAGATGCAGTCTCTGCAAGGACAACCACGCCATAATGAGCAACAGCTTCAGTGGTACGTCACCACATGGGGATATTGCCATCGCCCGACCACACTGATGGTTGCACTATCAGAGTACTCATTTGGTCCACCTCCTCATTGATGGTGGATCAGACTCATCATCATACATATGTTTTTCAATCACACATGACTTGAGCCTTCGAGTGATAGACTCTGATACCTTCGTTTATGTTGGCTTTCAGGAAATTGTGGAGAAAGTTCAGAAGTATGACCAGTAAGGGTCACTCTGAGGGGTCGAAATAATGGCCCTTCATTAGAGTTCTGCCCGTGGAAGATGAAATATCTCTATGCCCCCTTGCCACCAAGAAAGCCTCCTCCTTGTACAGCTTTGGAAGGGATTCAACTCGCTGATGACTTCGGTGAAGGATCCGTAGACATGCAGATTGGGACAGATCAGATATATGACATCATCCCCTGGAACCAGATCCCTCTCTCAAAGGGGCTTCAAGCTGTTGAGACGATTTTTAGGTTTTTCGTGCTTAGAGGTTCTGGAGAAGCACTACCCCGTCATACTTCTACTGCCGAAATAGGGTTGACACTCTCTAGGATCTAGACTGTCTCGGAATCTCAGACCAAGAACTCACGGACCTTAAAAACTATCCAGAACCAAAGTGGAATGAAGATGAGAAGTGCTATGAAATGATCCTTGTTTGGAACTCTGAAGATCGACCAGCATCCAACTTGAGATCTACGAGGGCGAGGACTGACAGCATGATGAATTGTCGAGGTGTCGAGGACTTTCAGGAGTGTGATGACCACCTTGCGAGTCTTTACCGAAACTCCACCATTGAATATTCACCCAATCCGGACCACTCTACATTCTTTCTTTTCCACCAAGGCGTACATTGAAATGGGAAGCTAAGAGTGGTGTTTGACGGCCCAGCCAAGAATGGCACAGGGAGAAGTCCAAACTCCTACTTTGACCCTGGTATCAACCTTCTGTCCTACCTTCTGTCGGTCATCCTGAACTTTTGTGCTGATCTTTTAGGCTGCCAGGGTAACTTAAAGGCAGCGTTTCATCAGATATTCATCAGAAAAGATCGTCAGTACATCCAGTTTCTGAGAGCAGATAAAGTTCTCGGGTCCAGTGAGTCCCATTTGGTCTGTTCTGTTCTCCCTTCATGCTGCTCCAAACCATCACCACCCATCCCCATCAACACACCAGCATAGAGCCAGATCTTTGCCACCTGATCAAGCACAGGATCTACATGGATAACTTGTGTCTTAACTTTTTATCAGCTGACAAAGCAGATAGCAGAATGGAAGTGATATGAAGCATTTTCGCAGCCACTAGCATGCAGCACCACAAGATGCGTAGGAGAGGAACACCTTTCGAGAATTCAAAGGTCCTAGGCATGAGATGGAATACTACGATGGATTGTCTGGCTGCAATCATACCACAGAAAGAGTTGCTGCCTAACATGAAGAGTGGACTTCTCTCTGTTATCGATGCCCTTCGGCCCCCTCAACATGCTGACCCCTTGATTGATCTGGGTTAAAATACTCTTCCAAGACACCTGGAAGGATCCTACTAAGTTGTCATGGGCAACTGAACTTTCTCAAACTGTCCAAGCAGAAATAAGATGATGGTGGACAGACGCCCCTGACATCAGAGAGGTGTCACTTCCTCTCTATGCTGGTGCATTGGCGGTGTCAGATACTGTCTTCTGTGTGTTGCGCAACGCATCTCAGAAGGCATATTGTACTGCTATCTTTGCCGTCCAAGGTGGGGAGGCACACTTGCTGTTAGCCATAGGGAGACTGGCACCACTCTCCCAGACACTGGGCATTCCTCGCCTTGAGCTTATGGCGGCTTTGATCGGGATAAAACTGATGTGTACTGTCAGCCAAGTGCTAGATCTACATCACGCATAAATTCTATACTGGACTGACTCCAGAGATGTACTTTGCTGGATACAGAGTGAAGAATCCCCCAAGCTATTCATTGTCAAGCCAAGAGCAATGGCACCACGTTAGCGGTCTTGCCAACCCTGTAGATCTAGGAACAAGAGACATCTTTCTCAGTAACCTGACAACTAGTCAAAATTGGTAGAGAGGACCAAAATTCCTGTCAAGCCTGTCTGCTGCAATACCACCAGATGAAGACATCATCTGAGACCTCAAGTTTAGTGCTGCAGTGAAGCTGGAGTTGAAAGGCACCGACACCATTGCCCTCAGACGGGTAACTGCCGTTACAATGGAAGCCCTTCACGGCAGTGTTGCTGGCCCATTCGCTCTAACAGACTGTTCCAACGTCAAACAGTCAGTCAGTAGTATAGCATGGATAAGGTGCTTCACTCATAATGCTCGTTACCAACCTGCAGAACGCAAGACCGGCCTATAAAAGGTGCCGGGGCCATCTTACCCCTGAATCACATCTTTTTTATATTTCTGCCCGGAATCGTGCTAAATCTGCTCTTCGCTCTGCTAAAAATAATTTCATCTGTGCTAAATGTTCTCAACTCTCCAACTCGAATTTTTCTCACTCCTTCTGGCACCTTGCCAAAAACCTTTCCAACAACTTTACCTCATCATCCTCCCCTCCTCTTTCCTACTCTGGTGGCTCTGTAGCTATTTCTTCTACTGATAAAGCAGATCTTTTTGCTCAAGACTTTCTCCTCCAATTCCACCTTAGACGATTCCGGTGCTGTTCCTCCATCACTTCCCTTCTCTGACTTCCTCATGACTGACATTTAAATTTCTTCAGCTGATGTATTTTCTGCCATCACTGGCCTCAGTACTAACAAGGCATATGGGCAAGATGGAGTCCCTCCTGTTGTCCTCAAGAACTGTGCTTCCGTGCTTACACCCTGCCTAGGTAAACTCTTTCGCCTTTGTCTATCAATTTGCACCTTTCCTTCTTGCTGGAAGTTTGCTCTCATTCAGCCAGTCCCAAAGAAGGGTGACCATTCCCAACCCTCTAACTATCGTCCAGTTTCTTTAACATCCTGTGTCTCAAAAGTTTTTGAGTCAGTTCGTAACAGAAAAATCATAAAGCATCTTTCCTGTCACAACCTTCTTTCTGATCATCAGTATGGGTTCCGACAGGGACGCTCCACTGGCGATCTTCTCACCTTCCTTTCAGACTCCTGGTTATCCTCCTTTCGGGACTTTGGCGAAAGCTTTGCCATTGCACTTGATATCTCAAAGGCTTTCGATCGAGTCTGGCATCAATCTTTAATTTCCAAACTGCCCTCCTACGGTTTCTATCCTTCTATCTGTGCCTTCATCTCTAGCTTCCTTTCCGGTCGTCCTATAGCCGCTGTTGTTGACGGTCATCGTTCTTCTCCTAGTCCTATCAACAGTGGTGTTCCTCAGGGCTCTATCCTATCACCAACTCTATTCCTTTTATTCATCAGTGACCTAAGCTGTACATCTAATCCTATCCACTCATATGCTGATGATTCCACCCTTCACCTTTCCATTCGGTTTCCGCAACGTCCATCTCAGCAGTTACTTCAACAAACAAGGGATGAGGCTATGGCACACCTAATGTCTGACTTGGCTCGTATCTCTGATTGGGGTAAAAATAATCTTATTTTTAATGCATCAAAGACTCAATTCTTACACTTATCAACCTGACAAAATCTTCCTCAGGATTACCCACTAATATTAAATAATGTCTAGCTCAGTCCTGCATCATCCTTGAACATGCCTGGGGTTTCATTCTCTCGGAATTTATCTTGGAAAGAACGTATTACATCTCTTGTGAAATCTGCTTCCAAGAGATTAGATGTGCTAAGCCGACTCCGAACTTTTTTTACCCCTGCACATTTGTTGACCTTGTACACGGGTTTTATTCGCCCGTGTATGGAGTACAACTCTCATGTGTGGGGAGACTCCCCACATGCAGCTCTTCTCAATAGGGTGGAGTCAAAGGCTTTTCGTCTCATTAACTCTCCTCCTTTTACTGATTCCCTTCAACCTCTGTCTCTTCGCCGCACTGTTGCATCTTTATCTCTCTTCTATCGCTTCTTCAACGGTCACACTTCCTCTGAACTGTCTGCTTGCATCCCTCCACCTCTACGATGGGCACGTAGTACCTGTCTAGCAACAAACCCTCATCCCTTTTCTGTCCAGCTCTCTAATGCAAGAGTTAACCGCTACTCCCAGTCTTTCATTTATGCAATTGGTCAGCTCTGGAACTGTCTTCCTTTGTTTCTATTCCCTACTTCCTATGATCTCCAGTCTTTCTAACGCAGTGTCCCAGCATCTCGGAATGAATGGATCTTGAATTTGGCTCTCTTTCGTATTGTTTTTTGTTTTTTCTTGGAAGGAACAGTATGCGAGCCCATGGCCTTTGGTTCCTTCTTCCTCGCATAAAGAAAATAAAAAATATAAAACTCAGTTCTGAAGAACAAAGGGACACGTCACTTCTGGATTCATTTAGCACAGAAGACCTATTGTGTGGAACTGGAGGCTTTGCAAAGTGGGGCACATGTACCACCATATTCCTTTTTATCGAGGGGCCAGCCTCATCTCAATGAAGATGGTCTAGTGAGAGCCACCCTGCGGACTAACGAGCCCTCCGTGATCATCCTACCTGACCTGTGCCACATCACCAACCTCGTTGTGGATGAGGCTCACCGTCGTTGCTTCCACCAAAGCACATGCACCACTCTAGCCATGTTATCTGCCGAGTACCTGGTCATGAGGAGGACTGTTCTACAGAAGATGAGTGCATGTGGACGATACCGAGGACTCCTGTAACTCTCTCCGGTGGGGTCACTACTAGAATTAAACTTGAGTGATGCTGAAAACTGCGTACTTTTTAGTGAAATCATAAATATGCAACTTCGACAAATGTACTTTAAATTGATTGGGAAGCCCACCCAATTGTTTCTAAAATTCAGAAATCGTTTCGGATGAAAAAATGCCACCCAGGGGGGAAAAAAGATCGTGAACCTTTGCTTAAATTGGCTTAGACTACTTTGGCCTATCTACGTTGACATCGAAGAAACCAAAGTGTGGGGTTTACTGATAACCTGTGCTACCTCGAACGCTGTCCACTTTGAAGTCTTGAGGACACAAAGCATAGAGGACCTTCAACAGGCTTTCAGACACTTCTTCACACTTAGAGGGACCCCATCTCTTATTGTCAGTAACAATGCTGAGTCATTCAAGAAGTTGTTTGGCCTCTTACCTCACACCATGCACTGGCACTACATCCTAGAAGCTTCGCCTTGGAGGGGAGGATTCTGGGAAAGATTGGTGGCCTGTGTGAATTGGTCGCTCAAGGTAACTCTGCATCAGTGTCACCTCTCCCTTGACGAACTTCTTACCACATTCTTTAAGTTTGCCCTCAAATTGAACCTTCGCCCCCTAACTAAGGATGATGGAGACGGTGCTCTGACCCCTGCACATTTTCTCTTTGGAGTCACATCCATTCGAGGAGTCATTTTGATGGCTGTCGATGCATCAGCCACTCTGTACCGTGTGTGGTGAAACAAGGAGACGAATATCAGATCACCTCACCAGAAGATGGATCGGAGAGTATCCACAGACTCTGAGGACATGAAACACCAGTCCCCGTTGACGACCTGTCCAGACACCTCATGTTGGAGAGGTCGTCCTGGTACACAGAGAGTCTACCAGGGGTCAGTGGCCGATGACGAGAATCGTATCCCTGACCCCAGGACGTGATGGCCATCCCTTTGCCGCAACAGTTTCCCTGTGAGGTCAAATTATTTGTCGTCACTTGACATAGTTTATCATTTGGAGGCATCCCCAGACTCGACCCACGAAGAAGATGCCATGGTACGGAAAACACCAAACCTCTTGTGGATGCTGCAGTTGACCCTTGTGAGGGAGTACAGGCTGTAGGCATGGGTTTTCAAGTGGATGTGGGCACTGCTCGGTTAACGCCTGCGGCACCGACTCCGGTAATGACAAGATTGGGCCATTATATCCATCTACCAAAATGATTGTAAAGCCTTTGTACTATAGCTATAGGATAGGACTGTGTGAAATCCATATGTGGATTTCGCGTGGGGAGAATGTTCTGTGAACTGCCAATTCATCTGTAACTGCTTGAGGTTGTCGGGTTGTAAGCAAAGCTTAGTCGCCTTCTTGTGGGGTGCGGGAAACTACCGATATTATAGGGCTGCTCTTGCTCATTGTAAACCCCATCTGGATTGCCCAGTTGGCGGTCGCTGGCGGTACTCAGTACAGTACCCCGTCTACCGCAGTCACCTCCACCAGCACCACCACTAAGGACCACAGCTCGAATTGTAAATATCTGGTTTTTGTTATTGTTGTTTTTTAAATACCGGGATTGTATCTTGATTTTACATGTATTTACCTTTATTTTTGAGAAGTGTATTTCTGTGCTTTCAGACAAATATATAACCCTACAACCGGAAGTTCATGTATTAATATCCCAGGATGAAGATTCTTAACCCTGAAACCAAACAGTTTATGGTCTCCGTTTGCAGGATTGAGACATCTGGCAATAGATTGCTAGAGAAATAGATATTCTGCTCACTGA